>JAQIWU010002446.1:0-12200 GCA_034696445.1 Isotomiella minor
GGTGAAAACCATGAAAGCTCTCATCTCATCTTTTCTTTCATGAGATTAGTTTACAAAACGCATATTAATATTCATCATTGATTGATCATCATTCGTCAAATCAGCCGACAACAAATGGCCAAGGCGCAACTCATTATTCATTCTTGTTCAAGTGTTTAGCACCAGACTTGTCACACCTTCACATCAATCACTCAACCAGCATTGCATTAATCACCTCTAAATGCAGGAGGAAATACCGCAGAGACCAGACAGCTTGTCGCCTCACCATTTATGACACCTTTTGTTTGTGAAGGAGTGAAGGTAGGAAAATAATACTCAAGAGTGTGATAAATAAAAGGGTTCAAAAATGAGTCTGTAGGAAAAAGATTACACTACAAACTTTCTTAAAATGCAAAATCCTATTCATTCATATTCATCACCTCACCTCCTTCTTCCAGACTCGAGAGAGAGAAACATCCTTGAGTTTGGAATAAGTGTAAAGATCGAAAATCTTATTGTGCTAGTATTAGTGATTAGAACTTGTAACTGTAAATTGTTGTTAAAAACTGGAGCAGAAGTTTTGAATGCCTGCTTTCTTTTCAGCGAGAAGGAAAGGTGACAAGTTGCTTGCTAGTTTAAGCATGTGGAACCATGCATAATTGACCTGTTCACTATAATAAAGTTATTTGGTTGGTGAATAATTACTTCCTTTTCTCATACATCATTCACCAAACAAGAATGAGACATGCGTTGATTTGTGTTTATTTCGAAGGGTGAAAGTTCATGATTTTCTTAAGTGAATTGATAAATGAAGGAAAATGTTGAACCATGGGGGTAATGTGAGTTAGACATTGGGTTAATAAAAAAAGTGATTTGTATTCTCCAGGGATGACTGAAAGGAAGAAGCCCCATGAGAAATATAATTTTATGGGTGCCACAATCAAATGTAATGTAGCAATAACGCCGGAAAGGTAAAAAGAGATGAGTCTCACATCTTGTGAATTGTAATATTACCTCTGATCTGGTCGCCTCAACTCATTTTAATGAGGAGAGAGGCGAGATTTTATGAGGAGATGGATAAAAAGAGAGAAGAAGGGGAGAAGAAGAGGTGTTGGTTGGAAGTAGAGAAGCCACTCCTTTAGCCCTTAGAAGCTGTCCAATGACTACTTGTCCAACCACCCTTAGGGTTGTCTACTTTGGGAACCAAAACTTGATTCACACACACACACACACACGAAAGCCAAAGCCAACAAAAACCACATCTCTCTTCCCAATTGGATTGATGAATGTAATATGATACATTGGAAAGTGTGTGGGATACAAGCTGGTTTTTTTGTGCAAGTTCTCCAATGCTTCTTTGTACACCAGAATGCTTTTGAGGAGGCTTCTTCTTGAAAATGGAGCAGGAGTAAAGGACCCCTCTCCAAAGGAGTGCTTTTAGTTCACTTCTAACCACTTGACATCTCACAAATCTCGCTTCTCCACTCAAGTACTATGTTTTTGTGTACTACTAACTGCTACCTTTAAATTAGTACTTCAATCCAAGCCTTGAGACCCAAGTGTCCAGTCACTTCATCTCAAGGGTACTCCTCAGTCACGTTTTTTTTACAAAGACGGCATTTCTCAAAAATTAAAACTGAAAATACTAAACTGTACGAAGTTGATTTGTTTGTCACAAAATTGACTCATTTAGAAAATTGAAACTTTCTCCAGAAAATAAAATGAGTGAAAGTCAGAGCAAAGATTCTCCACTCTCAAGTCCTGTGGTCGTGGTTGACAAAGACAGCTCAGAAATGGAACAGAGTGTCATCGTAAACGTTGAGACATTAAGTGACAAGGTGAAAGCAGACAGTCTTAAAACAATTATTGTTCAAAGTGAGAAAAGCACTACTATTCCAACGCCTGCAAGTCCTATAAAAAAGAGGGTGTCATCATCCCCCGTCGTACCCTCTGGTAAAACAACAGCAGCCTCATCTCCAATCAACAAATTACCCAGCATCCCTACAGACTTTCCTCAAATCCATGCAGGGGAACTGGGGATCGGAGGACTGAATATGAACGGGTTTGGACTAATGCAAAGTGCTGCAGCAGCAAGGGCAGCTTGGCTGTTGCTGACGAACGGTGCGACCTCAGTGGGAGCAATGAATCCTCCGGGGTATCCTGCGACAACAACTGCTGGGGGTCATGGTCCACCTGGTCACATGCATTTTCTACCAGGAGGGAATGTCATGCCCCCATTCCTTCCCACAGGAAATTCTGCGCTGGGGAGTAACACTGCCTCGGCTTACTGGAGAATGTAAGTAGTTTTCTATTCTTTTAAAAGTACATCATGAATTCTAGCAAAATAGCTTAGCATGAACATGTATATCGGACATCAACTTCGTAGAAAGATGGCATCAATAATTTAATTACAGTTTATTTTCTGACACACTTCAATCTTACATCTAAAAATGTTTCCTTCTGCCTTCCACTTTACTCAGGGACGGTAGTATAGTGTCTTTACATTTACCCGTCAATCTGCTGCAAAGAATGGTAGTGTAGTGGTTCAAAACTCCAACTTCAACATTCTTCACCAACCCATTAATTATCGTACTTGTAACTGAACAGCCATAATTAAATACACTCCGGACACCTTTGTTTTACGGTACAACGCATCCTGCTCCTGCATCATCCCCCACCACTATTATACCATCATTCAGAGGTATGATGTAGCAATGGTTGTGTATCTCCAACACTTTTTCATGTTCAAAGAGAAGCAAAATTATCTAAAAATACATGACGAACAACTTATTAAGAGGAAAATACTCTAAACTTTTAATTTTCTGGTATTTGGAGCGAATCACCTTCTCTAATAATACGGCGGAGGATGAGAGTGATTATGCTATCATCCAGTTTTTTGAATTACAATGAAATGGAAATGGTTTTGTCCTTTTTTAAATAGGGACCATGATAATCATTGTTACGAGAATCAATCATTGATGAAGATAATTAGACCACTAATATAATTACAATTACACATGATGATTGTTTTATTTTATACAGGTTGATGGAGATGAGAATGATGGGTGTAGCAGCGGCTGCAGCTGCTACCACAATTGTCGGAAGTAAATCGGCAGGAAGTGGAGGATTTAGTGTTCGAGACATTCTAGACTTACATCCTAACAACCCGGGATCGGGTAATAGCCGAGGAGGATCTAATGGAGCAGAAGAGAATCACTCTGACTCTATTTCCAATCATCGTCATCATCATCATCACCATCATCCTCATAATCATCATCATAATCACAGTCCCTCCTCCAGGCATCATCATCATTCTCACCATCATGGATCCACCGATGAGACCGGTAAGTGGAGAGTGAAAGTTGATTTTTCAATGAATTGTGCCACTTTGCCCCATTATTTCTATTTGACTGGTTGAAATGAGCAAACATTGGAGAAAGTTGAGCTGTTGAAAGTGAGAAGTTTCACTTCCTGAAAGAGAGGAAGACATAATGGCACGGCTTGGTGTTAAAGTTTCTCTGGTGAAAAGGGGTGAAAGGAAAGCCAAAGGTCTCATTCTCATTTCAACTCAATTTTAAGCATGATTCACACTTCTCTCATTCCATTTCCATTAAAAAGCGAAACTTTGCTTTCTCATTTACAAGCTCACTTCTACAGAGGAGGGTTATTTCTTCTGAGGAAAGTAAAGTTGTTATACGAAATGGATTTCCGTTTGTAGCGGAAGGGGTAGAGGGAATCGGGGTTTTTGTGATGTGAAAGCGAGGAGGGTTGAAAGGAAAAGTGGAAAATTTTATGGCATAGGCAAGGCAGGTATGACAAGAGAGGACTGTCGTGAAGTTCTAGTTAGGGAAGAAGATAGATGAGCCAATTGCCTCATTACCACCTTCCGCTTTGTTCCGTGACCCTGTCCATTATCGCATACAATATCAAAATTAAGTCTTTTCCGCCAACTCACTCACTTATCTTACAAAGGCGTATCCATTTTCACCTTGAGGTTGGCTTATCTCTGTCGTTTTTGTGCTGTTTGGATGTAGGCAGACGCTTGTTCAATTTAAAAGTAAAATTGAGTGTACGTTTTGTTCATGATGGTACTTTTCGTTAGATTTTTACATTTAATCCTGTTGATTCATTTATTCTGCTTAGTGTCACCGACACCTTTTCATTTTTTAGGCTTGGTCTTGGTAGCTATTTACATATTTCATTTATCATCATGTTACTTTCTCTTTCTACAGTCAATTGTGTTGGATGAATTTAAAGTGACATATTCAACATATCATTAGACTGTCAAAGTATTTACGTTTCTCAAATACTTAATTGTAAATTGTGTAATCGTGTGCTTGTGTCTTGAGAAATGGGAATTGACAAAGTATATTTTGTATTGTGTCGTCTCAACAAAACTTAACCCACCTTAATTTAAATTAAAATCTCAGTTCGATAGACTCTCATTTTGCACTTGAAAGATTTCAGATTGCTTCCAATTAAATAGTAAGCAAATTCTTAAAACATTTTTGTAAGCTTATGAAAAGTCTGCTATGCTATTATTTCAATTAGACTATTATTTGCTGTGAGGCCAGGTGCCCCCTTCAATTTTGATTTTTTAAAATGGATGTCCTCAAGTTTAGTCTTTATATGTATTTCTAATCCTTCATTTCGGATTTTAACTCTTCGCACATCAAATCAAACACAACTATTGAGTGGGACGTAGAGGTCTTTTCATAGGTTAAAAACGAGAATGCGCTTCATGTGGTGTGTCGGAGGATTTGAGATGAAAGAGGCTTAACCAATAAGCCATTACATGGGATCAACTCAACTCGTCTCTCCACTTAACATAAAGGCTTTCACTCCGACATACAAAAGTTGAGAGAGGAGAGAAGGGTATTGAATTGAATTGAATCGGGACATAAATTCCATGATAAATTGTCTGGTATTTATTTGCTACTGATTTATCTATGCTTTCTTCTTCTCCTTCTCCCCTTCCTTCGCTTTCAATACCATCAAATCAACCCTTCCTCACAGGATGAAATATGGTGCTACTGCTAAAACTCGCCTAAAAAGTGTTACCTGTATGATTGATCAGATTAACGCTTCGTTGGGTTTTTTGCTACAGATTTTTTGATTTCACGCCTGAATGAAAATAGCATAATATCAATTAAATGAAATGTAACAAAATTAGTGCATTCGGTGTGCATACATTTATAGAATTTCCCACTTCCGTTTACAGAACAAGATATTCTCTCTGTCGGCGAGAGAGGAATGAATTGTGTAAAATTATTGTCCCTAGAGGAAGCATAAACCGACTCTTCCTTTCACCGTTTACGAAGAGATTAGGTGGTGGTTGGTAGGTACAAATGAAGGTTGAGTCAAATGTTTTGGCACAATGCTCTGAGAACAAGTATAAAAATTGCCTTCTCATTCAATCGTGACTTTGAGTGGGGATTATACAAGTCCAGTTCTTCCCGAGGTTCTTTAGAAATTCAAAAACCACAAAGCAATGTATTACTTTTTAATTGCCCATCAAGATTCAAAGAGAGGAAAGACTTTTTATTCACCATGCATAGTCTGCTGGTCGTATCAATTCTGTTATTGTTAGACTGTTGACTTTGAAAAGTTTTAAGCCTCTATGTGACTACATCCGTTCACAGAGATCGGAAGCTGAGTTGTGGACAATTTTGACAAAAGGAAACATTTTCTACATTCTCCGACGACATTATGTCTTGTTGTCGTTACGACTTGGTCATTCAATGAATGAATCCAGTGAAAGAGAGAAAAAAGGAACAATGGGGAGTACAATTCAACTCTAAAACTTGTCATCCTGAAGTATCAGTAAAAGTAATTCAGTCGGTGGGAGTCACTACTATCATCTGCAGCAGCACTCTAGAATTTCGAATAAAGTCCAACTTTTATCATCCTTGGTTTATGTCAGGGTGGCTTCTTTTTATTATTTTATGGTGGTGTGGTGAGCCAAAAAGTGACACTCGAATGTCAAAAGAGACGATGATGACTTGGACAAGAAGTTCATTTTTTGTTATAATATCAAAGCGACCATAATTATTTTTTACGACACCGTTGTCATTCTTCTGAAATGTGAGGAGTTAGCTACCAGTTAATATTCGGAAGTAGCGAAATATGTGGACCATAATAATAAGCTTGTGTTGCATGTAATATGCTACTATCTGTCATGTAACCCATACAATAAAATGACTGGAATCCAAGCCCTCTTCTACTTTTACTTGGGGAAAGATTGTTTCTGTCTGACTGCCAGGCAGCCCTCCGTGCTTTCTTTCCGCTGGTGGTGCCTGTTCTCAAATTGAAGTTTTAGTTGACATGTAAGAGTCCTCCAACAACCCAAGAATAAAAGATTTCCAACTTCCGGATCCCATTTCTGAAGAGGCATTACGTTCTATTCTCTCCTCTTCTCTACATTCTATTATGCTCTTCTTCTCTTTTGGCTTTTGCCTCGATTCGCTTTGCTGAAACCGAATTTCCTCTCTCCAAAATCCAGACAAAACATACATTCTTACATGGATAAGTGGATTTATTTCATTGTGTAATGTTGGTTTTGTATTTTACTACTTTCCCTAAAAAACCATCCAAGGAGTCCGTACAATATGGAAAGTTCTACAAGAATTTTTCTTTCTTCGCCTTTAATTAAATATTCAGAATTTTCCTTTTACAGAGTTTATTCACTTCGCTTGATCAAAAGTACTACCATGTTATTAGACTCCTCAGGAATAACAAACTACTTACTGTCTAAAACATGATTCTGTAAAAGAACAACATCCTCTTTCTTTTAAAGCAGCATACTTGGGGCTGATAATTACCATCTTAAGCAAGAGTAATTAAGAACGGATTATTATCAGGAGCTAGTTTACAGCTTTAATAGTCGCAAGAACATGAACTCAATGCATGTTTGGATTAGCGTTTTGTAATAACAGGCAGGGATTTTTGCTCATCTCTTTAGTATTCTTGTAGATACAATATGTAGTGGAGGAAGAATAATAATGTGTAATTGCAACATTTTATGGAAGAATGCATCGGAATCAGTAGTCCAGATTCTCATCTCAGAAGAAGTTCGAGTCAGTCAGGTATCTATGGTCTGGAGCAGAGTCGAGGTGTTAGAACCAACTCCGCCCCTAAGAAAGTTAAGAAGGAAGCGGGCGTGGCGCTTTTCCCTTTACAAAAAACTCTTGCACAATCTCCACAGAAGATATGACGAATACGAGAAAAGAAAGAATGAATCAAGCACAACACAAGAATTCCAAAAACTTGTTATACTTTTCTTCTTCCCATGTTACTACACACAAATTATGAATCATCGACCCCACAGTGAACAAGCACTTAAAGTTAACTTTGTGTAAGCAAGCTCCTTCTGCAATCGTCAATGAGCTTTGTGGTGACAACACAACAGTTTACTCACAATTCATTCAGAAAAAAGCGTAGTAATTCTTCAATTCAACGTATTTCCGGCTCTGAATGACTCGGCCTGTGCCTGCCTTCCTCCTACATCCTACGTTTGTTAGCTTCTCGTCTTTACCAGAAGCTTACGTTTGCCAAGTTGCCCACTTTGCACAAACCCAAATAGCTGAATATGCCATTTAACGTAAAATCCATGTACAAATCTTTACAAGAGCATAAAATTGCGAATTACAGTGTTCGGAGAAAGTCTGTTGTTTCGCCTTTTACGCGTGCTTTCTCCCTTCCTTTTCTCCACTCCTTCACCCCAAATCCCAACCAACCGGAAGGAAGCATCCTCCGATCCAAATCATTGAATAAGTGAATCATTCACTCATGAATGGATGGATGAGTCGCTCTTCCTTTCCTTACTGAAATGCCGTCCAGTTTATTGTTTGTGTAATTTTGTTTGGAAGTAATAATAATACTCAACGAGTATTATTGCTTCAAAGTACTTGACTTAGCTTTTGTCTCTCTCTCCCACACAACGCAATAAAGTTATAAAGCTTAGGTTAAGTACCTAAGTAAATGTTGGGAGGAATGGAAAATTGGGTAACATTAAGTCTGTCCTCTGGATTGAGTGGGCCTTTTGAGATTTCAACTCGCTGAAAGGAAAGTGTTTTCCACAAATCAAAGAGAAGAGTATTGTTGATTGTTATGATGATGATACTTCTATCCTAAAGGACCAATTTCACAAGCCATTTAATATTTAATAAATTTAAAGGGGGTCTGATTAATCTCTTCCTTTCATTCGTTCCTGCAATAATGAAATGCTCTCTTTTACGATGCTTCTGTTCTTCACAACTTCTGTACTTCATTCATTTTGTTCAACATTTTCTTTTCATTCATTTCATTGCTTTCTTCCATAAGTTTTAGAAAAGTCTTTTTTTTTTAAAGAAAAGGATGTCCCCGATCAAAACGCTTCTTCTTCAAGGAAAGTATTCTGCTGTGAAAGGCTTTTTTTCCTTGGGGTAGAATTGAAATGCTCTTTTCTCCTGTCTGTCTGCTATCATTGTGTTTGGGCGAATTGGGGGTGGTGAAACTTTGACATGTTTACTTACCAAGGGTGAAACTTTCATTCAACATCGTGAAACGTAACATCCTTCCAGTAGTGCAACAAAACTTTACTTTTTTGGCTTCATTCTCATCAAGCCTTAACAATACGAATGAAATGTGTTCAATGGGGCTACTTGCGACATTGCGTAAAAAGTAGTCATCATTTTTTTTCACTTTTCTTTCAGGCCATCTCAGACCTTCATCAAACTCATCTCCGGGGCCAATACTCTCTCCTGACAGCACATCCTCCTCTGATGATAAGCTCCACCACAGCCCCAGCCTAGGCGCAAACAACAACAACAATAATAACAACAATCAGACGGGGCCAGTCGTCCCTGGAGGTGAGGGCCTGAAGGCTAAAGTTCAGCATCCCAACCTTTCTAGTCATGCAATTGTGCAAGCGGACTCTAGCACGAATGAAAGTAGTCGATTGAGCAGTGGGATTGGAATGGGACAACATAACGTAGGGAAAAGCCCGTCGTCTGGTCATCACCATCACCATCATTTTCATCACCATTCCAAGGGTCTGTTGTCTCCTCGCATTTCCGAAGACAGTTTCAATGGGAAAGTGAATCATGGAGGAATGCAACTTCAACCTTTCTCCACGGACCAGTCTTCCTCTTGCCACAGTCACAGTCAGAGCGATGATGAGGAACTCATTTTGGACGATGATGATGGGGATGAAATGATGATGGAAGACGACTCATCCGATACCAACTCCTTACATGCAAACAACAATACAATGAAGCGACTGGTGGGGGACTCGAATTCAAGTGGATCCAATGGCTCTTGTGTATTTATTGGGAATGGGGGAGGTGGACTAGGTGGTGGTGGAGGAGGAGGTGGTGGTGGAGGGATGGGGACTGGGGGCAACTCACAACCCGTTAAAAAGAGGAAAAGGAGGATTCTCTTCACGAAAACGCAAACCTACGAATTAGAACGGCGATTTAGGCAACAAAGATATCTGTCTGCACCGGAAAGAGAGCATTTGGCATCCATCATTCGTCTCACTCCCACCCAAGTCAAGATTTGGTTCCAGAATCATCGATATAAGACTAAGAGGTTGGTTTCATTCGTCATCGCAGGAATGACCTCTTACTAATCCCACTTTTACCTTAAAATTGCAGCAGGGCACAGAGGGAAACACGTACAGGAGGGCCCATGAATGGGGGACACTCGATGTTGGACTCATTGAGCGGGTTGCCTCCACGAAGGGTGGCTGTCCCCGTTTTGGTTCGTGACGGAAAACCTTGTGGAGGGGCTGGTGGGAATCAGTCCAATATGTCAGGCGGTGGTGGCAATGCTGGGAATGGGAACAAAATCTCTTCCCTAATGGACACACTTGGGCCGCTTCCTTTTGACTTTCACCACCCTCCTCTCGGTCTTCCACATCATGCCATACTTTCTCCAAGCTTGTTAGGAGTAGGTCACCCTTTAGGCCCTGGAGCTCATCCTCATTCTCACTACCTACCTCCACGTTGGTGGTAATTTAACAAAATAGGCATCATTGTTCAGTATTAAGATTGATTTAAGGACACTACAACTTACAATTCTCACTGTGCCCCAAGCCCGAAAATTCTACGATATTTACTTACTTACATGTCGTGTGTAAAAGAAGTAGTCGATAGTATTATTATAAGCCTTACGATATTAGGTATTTCATTAGTATTATATAGTCGACCTGCGTATGTCATCATTTCATTTTTAATCACATGCACTAATTACTTATTCGAAACCCCTGTCCTTTCCATTCCCCCAGCCATGTATCTCATGTAAGAACGTGATTATTAAACGTTACATATCATACTTAATTATGGTATTTGGCTTATGCCTATAGAATAAAATTAAAATTGAAATAAAAGTTTGTCAATGCAGTTGATTGAATGAAAATGAAAGTAGTAATGCATTCATTGATTGATGCCTCGTGAATTGAACTGCCTATCCAGGACTATATGCATGGGTGGTCTATCTATCATCAAAAGATTGAAAGTAGTCCCGATGATAAGTCTGTCTTCGGTGGCCTACACAATTCAAAGTAGATTTCATTTCATTGTTGGATAAAAAATGAAACACCCCTGACTCGATTCATTCTTGAAGAAGGCAATATTCATTGTGCAATTTGTGACGATAGAAGCAAAGTTGCTAATCTAAATAATTACTGTTATTACGCAGCAGAAGGTAGCAGCAGATAGACACCTTAACCATCATCTCGTATTTCTTCAAGTGTTGTCAATTACTGAATGAATATTCGGCAGGGTGGCAAAACACGGTCGTTACCTTTTCGCATTGAATTCAGAATTGCATGCAAACTCTGTTGACTTATTTTGAGCATTCATTCAGTCGTGTTAAAATTTCGATATTTTGATACCATTTCACTTAGGTAAGCACTTGTCAGTTGTATTCGTGCAATAGGAGTTAACAACCAACCACAGGGCATAAACGATTATTTTTTAGATTCCTTCAATTTGTTTCACGCACGTTTTGACATAGCTCTATAAGGATTCAGGAAATACGTAAATTTTATATTCTCCCGAATAAATGGAGCGTGAAAGGATGGATGGTCTAAAAATTAAAATCATTCATGCTGATAATAACTCCAGTTGCTGTTGCTTCCAACAACTGATTGAAATTCACCTCGACTTAATAATGAAATGATATGAAAATTATAATGATTAGTGGCTTTAGCTAGGAAGTTAGTATGATCTTAATACCCTCAACCCTTAAAGCATACACCTTCCCAGTTTTTGAACTGTTCTTAAGAGTAGTAATAATTGTTATTATAAGTTTGATAATTCCTTAAAGTTTAGTTGAAGGTGGTTCATGCCGTATAGTCTCAATCATATAGTTATTCATGAAGAGAGAGAATATTGTTATGACCCAACGAAAGACCCATGGAAGTTGGAAGTGGCACTTAACCTTTCCTTTTCAAACTAGTCAACAAGTGAGAAGGTAAATGCTTAAAACATTTAGTCGAAAGTCTGGACAAAAGCTTGTGTATTAAAACAAAAGGAGAACGTGAAGGAAGGATTATTTCATGCCCCATGTTCCTTTCTTTCCTCTCTTTCATATTCTCATAATAAGGATTCATGTTGATGGGCGTTGGGTAGTAAACTGTTAATTAAAGAGTGAGTCCATTCAGGATATAATGACGGAGGCGAAATGATAATTACATTGATCTGGATCATCATCGTACGTACATCAACTGTCTGAAGGAAACGTCACTAATCACGATATTTTATGATGCGTTAAGAAAGTCGAAATGCATTTCAATTCAAGAGTCTTTCTCGGCCGACCAAAACTAGGAACATGGATAAGGGTTACTTTGTCCATATGAATTGTTTCCAGAGGTCTTTTCAGGGTTGCAAGGATCTACTATGTCACCCTTAATTCTCAATACTGGGTCTAGAATTACCAGAAAAATACTCAGGGAGAAATTAGGCGAAAGAAATATTTTTGAAGATGAGGACCGTAGTTTGGTTTTCAAACTACGGTTAAAAGGGATTTGCACTTCACACACGTTTACTCTTGTGAAGACACCGATGATTTGATTCTTTCAGGGCAGCAATTAAATGAAGAAAAACACGACTCACAGAGTAACATGAAATTATCATATTTTGACATGACACATAGGCATTCAATAGGAATTAGACGACGCTTTACATTATTTCTCAGAAAGTATAAAGCGTGTATAGTCGATGGCCTCTGTTGTGCAT
>JAQIWU010002447.1:0-12197 GCA_034696445.1 Isotomiella minor
GGCTCTCGAACGTCATTCAAAAGGAGGTGGATCACGCTTTCCGTCAGACGTCTGAAAATCAGAACGTTAGTGACCTTTATCTAGTAGGCATGCAAAAACATGGATGGGTTCAATGTTCTTCAAACTCGAAGGACTCTGGATCTCCTTCTTCGTAGTTTCAGCAGGGGAAGAACCCCTTTTATCCCCAGAGGCGGATGATGATGACTTCTCTTGGCATGTTCGCTTGTTATGCCCTTCTTTATGACGAAGGGTTACACTGCATGATTACATTAGCTTACATTGTCTTAGCGTGCCCCAAAATCCAACTCATATTTGCACAAAAATTGCCCAGATTTCGACTCCGCTTTATTCTTTTTATGGTGTTGTTACAAAAGACCAGGGTTGTCTTCACACATTTGCATTTTTTCAACAGGCATTGATGGCCAATGGGGGTGACCTAATTAATACTGAGCCGAGAAGAGTGACAAGACAAGAGCCAGGAGGTAGATGAAATACGTTGACGATGAAAGTCGAGGATTGCCATTCTTGTTCCCACCAGCATTCTTATTCTTCCCTGGTCTGATCTCCGTCTCCTTCGTCACCTTCCTTCCTTTCGTACAACCGACCATCCCTTCACAGTAGGTGCAGGTGGCTGGGGGACACGACTCCAGAGTCTTCGGGCCACAAGAAAAGCGAAACTTGTTTTTCTCAAGTCTCTTGATCAAACAGACTGAAAAAAACAGCCAAATGTATGTACCTGCTTTTTTTAGGCTTCTTTTTTTTTGTACGTACCATTGGTTGGAAGATCACAATACCCAAAACCCCACCCTAGAGGATCGATGCCCTCCGCATTATCATGTTCATTCTTCCTATTGCCTTTGTGGCACTGCAATTCTTGAATTCGTTCCCCGGTCACTGGATCCTTACGAAGGTCGCACCCATCCTCATCACAGAAGGAGCATTTTTTGGGATCTTTGGCACAGTCTTCCCTGCTCCCACTGGGTCTCCTTACTCTACGCCGTCTTGACCGCACGTCTTACCAGGAAGGAGACAAGATCGGGAGACTCCCTTTGGCGTCATAACTGTCATGCATGCTACAAAGGATCCACACAGATTAGAGTGTCATATATGAGCAAGTTAAAGACTAAAGATATACTCACGATCGTTTCGGCGGTACCCACAATTTTCTATATTGGAAATTGGTTTAGTGCAGTCATCTTCACCTGGGTCGCACACAAAGCAAAAGACTGCTCCAGTCTCTGCAACCATAACCCATAAACATTGTTGACCCCCGGCATGCTTTCATTATTCATTCACTTACTATGGACCAAGAGATCACTGGTGAGAAGGAAAAGCCACGTCCACTGGGCCTGGAGCGAAGGCAGCCCCCAAAATGACCTCATCTTTCTCTTCCTCCTAAGTCAGCCAGAAGTGGTGCTTTTCCTCTTTTCTGGACGTTGAGTCGTCAAGGGTTTATCTGGTTCCTTCGTCGTTCGTGGCAGTTTTTGAAGGGGGGACGAGAAGGCATTCTCTCTTCCAAAGAGGGCGTCACAACTCAAGGGATGATGATGACGATTCATGACACTATGTCTCAGCGTGCCCCAAAAAAACTAAAGTCCTCAAAAGAAAGTCCAAAAATGTCTCATTTTGAAGTTGCTTTATTTTTTGGAAGACACTGACTGCCGTGTTACAAAAGACATTCTGCTTGTCCTCACACATTTGAATTTTTACAAGACAATAGATTGACAATGGAGGTCACAAAAGTGACCAGAGTGAGAAGTGAATTTAGAATTTAGGTCGAAAGAAGGCAAGTGGTTAACAACGCAGACCCAAGAAGACCGCCAGGACGAGTGCCACAAAAGCCAAAGGCGTCGAAGGAAGCCTTGAAGGAGGACTGCCACTACCACCACCGCCCTTTGGTGTTGTCCCATCTCCCGTACCAGGACCTGTCCCACTCCCTGTGTCTTTGTCTTTCTTTACCTTCCTCCCGGCATTACAAGCTGTAGTTCCTTCACAGTAGGTGCAAGTCTCCAGGGGACATGCCGCCTTCGTCCTCGGGCCACAAGAATACTCAGTCCCTCCCGTCTTCCTTGTTATCAAGCAGACTTTTTTAAAAAACAAAAAAAAGACAGTTTAGATTTCATCCTAAAACACTGCTGAAGGTTTGTACCATTTGGCTCTGGGCAGTCCACAAATTCCACACGCGGTTCATCCTTACAAAGTTTGAAAACGACACCATCTTTGCAAAAACCTTTGTAGCACTTCAACGGATCAATTCGTTTGTCCGTCTTTGGATCCTTACGAATCACAGAAGGCGCATTTTTGGGGGTCCGCCCCCGCACAGTCTGCCTTTTTTCCACAAGCAAATTCCCAGTTCCCTTTCTCTCCCTTGATGGTACAAACTGAAGGAAAGGAGGAGGCCCTTGGAAAGTCATTTAAGAAGCATTCAAGTGCCTATGCTTACCGCTTCCAGGAGGACACGGCACAGGATTAGGATACAAAAATGTGTCATAACTCTTTCTGCAAAAGCTGAGGGTATCCTTAACGCACGTGCCCGTGTAGCACATCAAGGGTTCAGGCGTAGCCTCACAATTCACTCCGTCTTTGTTCCCGCCGTCATTGCATAGGTTGCAGGAGCAGCAAGTTGTTTCACGGTCCCGGGGGCCACACATTGGGGTACACCCGTGGGAGATGAAGCCATCCTTGGCACCAACCCTGTTTGTAAAACATTCTGTGCATAAAAAAGATTCAAAAATTATTACATAGTCCTATAGGAGAATGATATGTGTGTCCAACGTACGTCCTCCGCAATCAATGATCCTATCAGTGACCGTTGGTAAAGGATGTTTGACACATTCCTTCAATCCAGATATCCCTCTGCCTCTCTCCTCCTGCGTAGGGCAGTTGTAGCAGTAGAGTCCCCAAGTCCCTGCAACCATATAAGCCAAAAAACTCTCTTGACCCCACACAAACACTTAATATTCTGACTTAAACCTTGAACGAAAAGATGACTGGTCAACATGAAGAGACACAGCCGGAACGCAGAGAACCCCCAGACGGACCTCATTTTCCTCCTCCGTCAGTCAAAGATTACACAAGCCTCCACAAGTAAAAGTTTGGAGATTCTGCAGAGGTCCTCAGTCCAGGTCGACTGCTTCAGATCTTTTTCCTGACTTGCTCACGATTTCCGGTTTTTGGTTGCCATTGGCCTTTTTTTCTTACTTTGTCGTCATTCCCGTTGACATGAAGGGACGGAAGGTGTGTCTGCGCCAAGTCAAGGGATGATGATGAAAAAAAGGGAGTTTGTAACTAAAAAGTTATATAACCTCGTTTTGGATGATTTATGACGCGGTGTCTCAGCGTGCCCCCCCAAAAAACTCATTTCCCTGAATGAATGCTTTGACACGTAGTTCAACAATACTCTGAACTAAAGTCCATTAAACTCTATAGCCTTTTCCCTCTGTTCTGTTATCCTTTTTATCTGAAGTTGTTGCTCCATATAATTTATGCATCATTCCTTTCTGTGACAGCCTTGTCTCAACTTTTTACGTAGCAGGACAAGTTTCAATACGATGGTCTGGGTTGATATGTGGACGTGGAATTGACTTCCACTACTCTTCTGTTCTGTAAAACTATAAGAAAGTGTCTATCTCTCAACGATATCAGTGTCATTCGAAAAACCACAACCAAAAGTCTAAACAAGCAGGTAATAAGAAGATCATAAAAGTTGTGACCATATGATCTTCATACGGGATGCAACGGAATGACATCAAAATAAAGAAGAAGTAAATAACGCTTTTGTATTTCTTCTTCAAGCGTCTAAATCGTGCAATCCATTCTATTCACACATTTTACACACCTCTTAAATTGACTACCAATTAATTAAGTCCTTAATAAAATGGAATTATTTAGTCACATCATCATCATTTGATTTGCAGTTATATCCCTCTTTTTGTCTCTCTCACTTTTATTTATGCACTTACTTTACGACGTTATTTATTTGATTTGTAAAAATAAATGTCTGTTTTTTTTAAAGAGTAATTAATTACCTTGTCTGAATTCAATTCACTTACACAAATACATATAAACAAGTCATTACAGTAATGGACTACGCTACGTTACATTCTTTTCAGTGAAAAAACTGCTTTTCTTTGTCTCTCATTTCACAGGGTTCAGTTGACTCACGCAAAATGAAAGATCTAAAAGAAAGACAACAACGGTATTAATGAGATGAGAAAGAAATTCATGACCAAGAGTGGGTGATGAAGAGCACAGGTTTTCCTTTCTTTTTTAACCACCGTAATTAATTTAGCGTATGCAATTAAGCTTTTAAGTGTGACAATCCTCAAGAAAAGAAAAGTTAAAAAGTGAGTTTCTTGTGAAGAAGACACATGTCACGGGGAAATGGAATAATTGAATTTTGTGATTTCAAAACGAGTCTAAACTTTGCTTGCGTGCTTGGGTTTTTGGACCAGGTTGTCAAATGACATCAAGAGTTAGTGACTCACGATGATGATAATAAGGATTTTTATGTTTCTCATTTCATATCAAAGCTAAGGAGGAGACAATTTATTCATTCCTTCGCCCGTCTCTCCTTTCTTAACCGTATTATGTATTATCACTCCAACTAAATAACTTGATTGGCCAGGTTTTATAAGAAGAGAAAAAAGAATTGGACTTTTAGAATGGCCGGTTTTGTCCTCATACGTACAAACTGTGACAATTTTGCACAATGCTTTAAAGAAAGGAAAAGAACCAGATAAAATGCGTACTTATGTTCCATTCCCATTATGTTATCCTATAATTTTATTACACCAGAAAACAAAAGAGCAGAAAGACAACCACCAGGTCTACATAATAATGAGCTCCATCTCCCCTGACCAGAAGAGAGGGACAAAGTCAAAGAGTGTCATCATTACCATACCACAGACCGCAAGTTTATTTACTTACTTAAAGAAACTTTTTGTTTGTTAAAAGAGACTTTTTGACAGTTTTTCTCCCACAATTGTAATCACAAATGTGACAATTAAGTAGGCATCCATTTGTGAAGAAAAGAAGCGTCGTCTCAACCTGCCCTGTAGTATATTCTTGAAAGCAAAAGTGCAACAGTTGAAGAAAGAAAGTCATTAACTTTACCACGAATGAAAAAATGTAGAGTCCTTTTCTGTCAAAACGAACAGACCTCATCCATTCGCCGTCTGTCAGTTGTTTTCTTTCCCATGCAGAGTCAAGAAAAGTTGTGAATAAGTGCGAATAATGAGTGACAGTGACAGTACCGGAAGTGAAGTGGCTCAAAAAACTTTTGTTGTTACAATGAGTGGGATGTTATACAAAGAAATTGAAAAAGAAACAAAAGTGAGGGTGTGTATTGTTTGTTGTGACATAATTAATTGCTGTTACGATGTTTAATTGATTCATTAAGGAGGATCAACACAAGTAAGGTTTACACAAGCATGGAGCTATGAAAGAGAGGTGCTAAAAGCAAATGTCTGCTGTGTCTTTGAATGAGTTGGACGCCATAATCGAGCTCATTCTCAAACTCTGAATTTTTCCATACCCTGATTTTAACGTCATAATTTGAAGTACCAAGGCTCAAATAATCAATTCACTTACAAATTGCCAATTTGTACTCTGTATAAACTTCCTCTTTCGGTTCGAAATTACAACACATTCAACCAATTCCAAAAAATTACGCATCTACAAAAAAAATAACTTTCAAGAGGCCATGATGACAAGACAAAAATATTGAGAATTGGAAATAATTGCACCTTTCTTTAACACATCTTCCTTTTAGATTAGATGGATTGGGTTGCAAAAATAAATTAAATAATCCTATAAAAAAGAAAGTATAAAAGTAGGAAGGAATCTGCTGATGCTATAAAAGAAGAGAAAGAAAAGGTGATGATGATGATTTGAGGATGACGGAACAACTTTATTGAAATCTTCGCTAATTCTCCATTCGATAAAAGGGAAGTGCAAAGTGTGTAAAAATTGAATTCAAATTCGACACCCGTGAAATGAAATGTTGAATGCTGAATGCTCAAGTGTGAAAAAAAGAAGACCCGTCTTTTTCCTTTCTTCTTTTGATTCTTATGGGAAATCAGCGAACCGGTAATAATAAGCCACAACTAACTTATCTCTCTCCGATCCGCCTAACTACCTTCACATCACATTCAACATCACGTCATTATTCCATTACGCAAGGCAAAGTAGCGATGAGAAATGAAATTAGATACCTCGTTTGTTGTCTTTAAAGAAAAAGAAAAAGAGAGAAACTGAAATGCAAATTGCCCAGTAGTGCTTTAGCTTTTGCTTCGTCTCTTTTGTGGTCTTCTATCATCATCATCACGTCGTATAGAAATAAAAATGCAGGTTCCTCACTTCTGTTCTCTAATCAATTTATTGCAATAAAAGCTATCGAATAAAAGCACTTTAAACTTTTAAATTTAAGTTTCAAAATATTTTTCTCTGGCGTTCAACTTATCCTACAAAAATAATGACATTTTATCAGATTTTGTGACGTCAAGTGTAAAAAGTGAAGTGAAAATGAATTCCAAATCCAAACTCAAACGTCGCACTGCCCCCCTTAAGGCCTCCCTAACCTCCTCTTGTACCAAAGTCCCCCGTCCCTTCCGTTCCTTAGCCAAGGAGAAAGTCACTCCTGCTTCTCAAAAGAAAGTCTCATCTGGAAGTTGCCTTACAAAAACTTCTCCAACCGACTCTGGGATTTGTACGGAAACTACTAAAGGTTCATCATCCCTTCTTCTTCTTCGACCCCCAAAGGCAATTCCCCCAGATGGTTACTACCACCAAAATGACGACAGGAAACGAGGCTCTAAAAATAAAAAGTGTTCTGATGAAAGTTCCTCCTCAATAAGTCTCCCTCCCTCAGTGAAAGTGCCTACTAAAAGTGACTCTGGTCAAGGGGACTTGGACCTCGAAGAAGATGATCATATCGACCTTGACTCTCTCGAACTCGACTCTGAACCCGAGCTCCAATTCTCACAAAACAACTCAAATTCCTCACTTTTCGATGCCATTTCCTCACAGTCAAAATCCTCCTCAAGAAATGGAAATAATGGCAAAGTGTCTGAAGACACTTCCTTCAGTACTTCGTACACTTGCAGCAACTCCTGCTGCCTGTCTGAAGAAGAAGACACTTCTTCCGAGGATGAAGACCTTGGATCGCATTCCTTTGCTACGAACTCCTCCTCCATCCTCCTCCTCGATAAGAAGACAGTTGTAGCCCCCAAAAAGGCCAAAAGTCCAGAAGTACTTAAGAAAGTGTCCCAACTCAAAACCACGCTTAAAACATGGGACAAGTTCCTGAGTCAGAATGGCATCTCCCGCCCCGACTTTTTCTGCCGGTACAAAGAGAGGCAGGATCTGGAGAGGTTCCTACATGCTTACCAAGGAGGAGGAGGGAGTAAAAAGTGTGTCACGGTGAGAGAGGTCAAGAGGAGGGGACTTAATAATAGTAATGGGGGGAGGAAGAGGAGTTTCTCTGTTGGGGAGAATTGGAGGTTGAGGCAAAAAGAGGGTTTCATGGACTATGAAAGTATTCAAGATGAGGAGCAAGTCTCTTCCAAGGGCCTAACACTGGATCCTAATGAAGGTCAGTTTATTTCCAAGTTTGTTAATGAAGGTCGTCAATGTCATACATACTTTTACTGACCAAACAGCTTGATGATGATGATGCCACCCAGACTTTAATGACCGGTTTAGCGGTGTATTAAAATAATTACTTTATTTGTTTTGGTCATAAAGTAAGACCGACTCACCAACATAATTGCCTAATTACAGGGTGCCTAAATCAAATCTGAAAAAGACCACCTATCATCATCTCGCGTGTCAGAAATGACAGCCTTTTATTTATTTCATTTATGTTTGTTTTTTGAATCATCCAAAAAATATTATGTGCATAATTTAAGTTGACCTAATGATCTGATATCGTGATTCATTCATTCATTCAATTTTCACTTTCACAAAGGCATAAAACGATTGAATCGAGAAGAATTTTCAAAAAGCAAAAAGAGTCAGATTTTTTGAGTCAATTGCACGCCGGTCTTTTGTTTTTAATCTGAGCGTTTCAAAATAAATACAGATACCACGAGTACACGACTGACGACTGAAGAGCGATTACCAAAACTGTCCAAGCTTTCGTGAAATTTCTGGTGATTTCTGTCTTTCCTTCAAAAATAGCCTATACATTTCCATTCAGTTGTGAGAATCTAAAATGTAAAATCCTTTGGTTTTTTTGGTAACTCTCTCAAAATCAATGCTTGAGTTCAGATTTAAGTAGAATCATCGGTCTCTCTAGGATTAATGAATTCACCTGGAAGTGAAGTAATAAAAAAAACTAGTTTGATTCCAATCATTTTGATAAATCAAATCCAGATTGATTGAATTTAATTTGCATGAATGGATTCTTTCCCTTTCCTAGATATCTTGACAAACTCTCTCTAAAAACCTTTGTCTCTTAACCCTTCTCTCAAGTATTTAGGGAGTGACATTAACTATCAATCAAAATGTTAATTTTCTTCCTCCTAATCCAAAGTATCATATCACAATTCTTTAATGCATTTTGATTTATTGATCACTTAAATGTGCTTACGTTCATTCAACCTAAGCAAGATAAATTTTTAATTTGTAAGGTTGATTAAACAATGTTTTAAAGGGTTTTATGAGTGACAGTAATTAGACATTAATCTGCTCCTTGTTTTACTTACTTCACACCTTTCATCTTTCGCCACAATAATTTCATAACATAACAAAACCGCATCTTCTTCTTCAGAACAAGAAAAAGTTTGTTTGTCTGATTCTCTTGCTTGACTAATGGAATGGTAGCCCCTCTCATTAACTCCTTCGCCTAATAAACAAGCAGTAATGACTTATAGACCGACCACAAAAACAAACAAAAACCAGACAATTTTGCCGAGTGGACTGGAAGAAAAATTTGGTGTAAATGTGTAAAAAAAATGATAGAGGTGAACGCCACTAAAGGTTTTTCTCATTTGGAAAACTGTCTTCAAAGTTGTTCTTTCCTTTTGTAACGTATTTTTCTTACTCCTACAGCTTTGTGATTTATGTTTGTGTATCCCGTTTAAAGAAAGAAAGAAAGCGAAAGGGTATTACATTTTTTTTAAAAATGCGAAATTAAAATGGCTCTTTACAACACTCATTATTATTGCTCAACAGGTTTCTTTGTCATCTCCTTGGAAGAGATGAGACTTTCAAGGCATGTTTTCCTTTATCTAAAGTATTGAATACGATTAATCATTTTACATGCTTTTGTCTCTTCTTAGAATCAAATTCAAGTTTTCCATTTGCGAAACCATTTTTGGGAGGTCAGCTTAGGACATTGGAAAGCAGTTAAAAGTTTCGCTGATAAGATTAAAAGAAGGCTTTTAGAAATAAGAGTTCACAATTTGCTGACAGAGTATTGTCACCTTTAAGTAGACAAGGTAATAAAAAAGCGGTGAAATGAAATGCGGGACAGAAGAAAAGATCACTCTAAAAGTTATCTCTTAAGGTGCATACTTAATATGATAAGATAAGTTGAAATATATCTACATAATTCAATGTTTGCAACAACAAAAAACTTTCAGGTTCTTTACTTGATCAAATAGAGTGTAGTAAAACTGGTCTGGTCGTAAATTGAAGAAAATTTATTATTGAATCTGATTATGTATAAAAGTCAAATCATTCCTCCTCCTTTGACTTTTCTTTCTCTTGAATGAATGGGCTTGCTTTTTAAGAGATTTTCTTTAGAAAAACGGAATGAAATGTCTGCAAAAATTCCATGCCATTGTTGTCCCCGTGATAACTGAATGTTTTGAATTTAAGTTGAAAAAAGAAATATCATCGGCACCGAAATCCCTCATTTCCCTCAATCCCTCAGTTATAGTCTTGAATGACCCAAAAAATGCATGTGAAAAGTTCCAACTGAAAGTTTTTTTGGGAAATGCAAATACAGGAATATCGGTGTGGAAACCCATCACAAAATATAGAACAGCAATTCTGTAAAAACCGAGTTTTTTATTCTGCAATCATCATCATTTATTTTGTTCTTAACTCTTTGACCATGCCTCACACATGTAGACAACTCCATGGTCATTAAATACACATTAAGAATGGAAGCCTGCTTTGTGCACCTGCCTTAAAATTTACTTTTTGCTATACCATCTGCTATTTTGCCTTGTCTTCAGAATCAAATGTCATTCGTCTCTTCGTAATCTTCTCTAACAGAGCATTCACAGGCACACTGTTGGTCCTGAGACCGAGACCCTCCTCCTCCTGCTGGACACAAGGCCCCTTCGTAAAGGTACACTTCCGGGTTAGGATTCCTCCTCACGCAGTCTGTGAAGCAGGGGGTGAAGGGGGTTTTGAGGCATGACTTGTCCAGCACATCTCTACAGTCACAAACACAACTTCCTGAGACGACGTCGCAAAATGTGGCGGAAAATTGAAGAGACTCTGCATCCTTGCAAATTTTTTGGGAGCAGAAGGAATGGTCTTGACTTGAACAGTTCAAATTAGATGAAAAGTGCCATGGTTGATACTCGAATGCAGCTCCAGAAGTAGTATTCTAGAAACACATCATCGTTTTCCCAACTTTGATTTGAAGAAAAGAACATTTTCGCAAAATTCTTACGGCGTTAGTGAAACTCAACAAACGATTGGTTTCCTCTTCTTCTCCTGGGGAATTAGTTGACTGGGCTCCAATCATTCCTGCCAAGAGGAGGAGTAGGAGTGACCACAAAACTTGAAATTTTCTCATGCTTAATTAATACTCGGTTTTTGTTAGATGTTATGTTTAAAGAAACCAGCGTTATTCCCCGACTATTAAATCCTTTAATTAGTTAACAACAGATGATTATAACACATGTACTGCTGGTCAAGACGTATAGTGATTGATTTATATAACAACTTGTTAATTACTCTAATCAGGCAAAGTGTTTGTATGTGTGAAGGATGATGCTGTATTTTGATTTTGGTCAAGTTTGAAGCCATAATTGTTTGTTTGCTGAGAAACTCTCACAGATTCAAAAGTTGAAAGCTTAAGCAATTGAACGAATGCTCCGCTTAAACTGTCATCAAACATTACTTCTTCTGGTCCAGAATGACAACTGGACCGGTCATAATAACACAAGAAAGTTGCATCCTTTTCATTGACCATGTTTAGAAAAGAAGAACACAATTTCACATTTAATTTGACTCTTGACATCCTTATAACTTGGAACCCTCTGCCTTCTTTGGAATTTTAACGATATCCTGCTACACATTTTGTTTATCTCAAGTCGCCAATCTTTCTATAGCTGACCCTGTGAGCATCACTTTTCCACCTCTTAAAAAATGCATGCGAATAAAAAAAATGCGTAAAGTATCCTATCGTATCTTCTTCCTGTGCAGTGCAGTTCTACTTTGTCTTCCTTCCCACCTGAATGAATGTAATTATTATTTATGAGCATGGGTTAGGTTGAATTGAAACTAAAACTGGAAATCTAATCAGTTTATTTAGTCTTAGGGACTTGACAGTGACATTTGACATTATTTTCTCTGTGCAACAAAACTTGCCAACTCTTCTTTACCTTATCATCATCAACTAACTCGCTTGCCTACTTTTTTGTCTCTCTGACTTTCTTTCCACAATATGCAAATTAGGAGAGGAAGGGGTTTGTGTGATGTGCAGCAACAAACAAAAACAATGTTTGAACAGCAATCATCAAAATTGAACATCTGAAAAAGTTGTAAAAACTGTATGCCTTTTGTTCTATATGCACTTGACTTTTGACTTGGTTGTAAGTTAATTGGATTTGGAGTGTAATTGAGTTGAGACGATGATGGATAAGCCGGATGTGTGGATTTTGCTCACTTTTATACAAAAACTCCCAAAGATTTCATTATTACCCTCGGTTTAACGCCGAAATAATGAAAATTTTGGACATTTTACTCAAGTTTTTTAGATTTCTGAATGGTATCAATATCAATCATCGGTCTACTCCACTTTGTCTTTGAAGTAAGTAAAGGACTTTTCCCGTTACACCCACACACACTCTGTCCCGCCTCCCGGAATAAGACAAAAGCAACAATAAAAACATTTTTTATAAACTTAATCAACTTTTATATCGGGCAATTGTAGTAATTAAAGAGTTTATAGAGTAAACTTCTAGTTCACTTCATGCTTGTCACCCGCTTCTTCCTTTCCATTCTTATTT
>JAQIWU010002448.1:0-12195 GCA_034696445.1 Isotomiella minor
TAATATTATTCAGGTCATTCGTCTCTCATTCAAATACTTCATTTATGTACTTCAATCATAAAATGACACATCTCAAAATATAAAAAGAATCTTTTGCGAAAACATGATATGTGACACGTAATACGGAGTATACAACTGGACGACGAAAACTATCATGCTTATATGGAAAAAGCACAACCAAGATACAACATAAAATCAGCAAACGAAAGCAAGCATAATAATTTGTGCTTTGTGCTATTTTCAGGACCACTGTATGGGGAAGACCTGACGAATAGGTCGTATTGCAAATTCCAGGTTTTGTATACAACGGTGTACAATAACCTCTAGACTCACCCAGTCACTGTCACTCTCTTTTCTTACTAAATGTTTTTCTGCTTCTCTGCCTCTCCTCTCTCGTTCCAAGAATACATCAAGACGTACATTCACGATGATATGATCTCATCAAGACTTTGACCTACACTCAATTACCTAATTGTACCCAATGTATATAAACATTTATTTAAAAAGTAACACCAATTCTTAAATACTCTCCCTAAAAACACATATACAATTGTACTATAGGACTTCAAATTTCTGGTTGGCATTATTCACATCACACTTGGACAACCCCACCGTGTACGCCGTCCCATCAAAATAGGGCCCTATCGTGATGCACAACTCGGGCTTGAGGAGACTCTGGAACATTTTGTACGTGGGGGTATAGGCAAACTGGAACTGAGCCGCGATGAGTCCCACACAAGGGGCTAAAAGTATGGAACTTCCTTCCGCCTTCATGCAATACGTCGTCTTTGTGGCAGGGGCAATGTTCCCCTTCGGTGAGAACACCCAACGTTGGTTGGGGGCCTTTGTGGAGCAAGGAGTGGCCACGAGGACGTGTTCCCAGAAAAAGGGAAGGGTGAGTCCCCCTCCCTTTAGGTCCAGACAGAGGTAGGTTTTGTAGTTCTTGATGACCCAGATCCCTGTCTGGTTGCCACCTTGGATGGGTGGTGGTGTGGCTGGGGGGCACGGGGGCATGTCGTCCCCTTCCCCACCAGGAAAGTAGTCACCAAACTGAGTTTGCCCGCCCTCTTCTTGGGAGTAACCAGAGTTGTCCTCCCTGCAAGTAACTCCTCCTCCTGGAGGTGGGGAGGGTAAACCACCTGCTCCGCCTGGAGGTGGTTTTCCTGGTATCAATCCTACTCCTATCCCAACACCCGCTCCAACGCCAACCCCTGGACCTGGAATGAGTCCTGCTCCCACCCCTGCCCCGGCTCCTACACCGATTCCCGGTCCTCCGGGTAGGAAACCCGCACCCACCCCTGCCCCGGCTCCTACGCCGATTCCCGGTACTCCAGGCTTCCATCCCACTCCTGCTTGTGCCCCTGCTCCAACACCTATGCCTTGACCACCGGGTAAGAGACCCACGCCCACCTGTCCACCCCCTCCTACCCCAATGCCCTGTCCTCCGGGTAATAATCCCACACCCGCACCAACTCCCGCTCCTACCCCAATTGCTTGACCTGGTTTCCACCCCACTCCTGCCTGCGCTCCCGCTCCAACCCCAACTCCTTGTCCACCGGGTAACAGCCCCACACCCACTCCAACACCAGTTCCAACCCCAATACCCTGTCCTCCGGGTAACAACCCGACATTTACCCCTCCAGCAGCCCCTACTCCTATTCCTGGTCCTGGAATCAAACCCACGCCTGCTCCTACCCCTGCACCAACTCCAATACCCGGTATCATCCCTGCCTCTCCAGTCCCACCCGTCGCACCCATCAACTTATTACCCCAAAATAAGTTGCAATAGTAGCAATTTAAAACGAAACCACCCACAGCTCCTGCCTGCTTTGTAGCCGCTTTTGGTTCGGTGGCTTGTCTCCTTTTACCCCTGTTTCTTAGCTGCATAGAAAGAGTGTTTACTTCCCCTTCAAATGCCTTCTCCGAAGAGTAACTCACGGATCTCTCTAACGAAGAACTGTCCAATAGCCCGGGTAAAAGCAAGAGTGTTAATAAAAATGCCGGGTTAAATACCCTCTGGGTGCCAACCCTAGCCATTCTTATGCTGATGGAATTTAGAAATGGCGTGACTGCACTATCTCTTATGAGTAACAATCGATTACTGACTTAACCACGACACGCATATGCTTTACTACCTAAGATAATTGCTGGCCTCACTTGACAGGACTAGGTTGTGAAGTTGTGCATTTTTTTCAAGATCAAGGACTTAGATTGGTTTATTTGCATACTTAAACAACATAAGTAGGGTAACAACATATATGAAATATCTTTTAAAGGAAATTGCAAGCAGCCGGTGCAATTTTATTTAATTTCATACAAAAGTGGATACATTCATATTAGTTTGATATGCGGTAGAATAACGAGGTTGTAACAGAATATATCCATTTGTGCAACTGGTTTATAACCCACGAAAGTAATTAATACTTTAACTTCATGACAGCAGATATTTTTTGAATTATTCTTTTTTATGTAACGGTACTTTACGTATTGGATGGATGTGTCAAACTCTTGTAAAAAGTCATGGGAGTCAAAAGTGGAAGTGGACTCATATAATATTGCATCGATTGGCCCACTGCGAGAATTAGGCATTGGCAGAACCATACTTTTTTGTACGGTTGAAAGGAAAGAGAATGTTGAATCTGTGTTGATACCTAGTTTTTCTGAGAAAAGCGACTTTTTTATATTATCTAAGGGAAGTAGGCCTGTAACACTAATTGTTGAGAAGGATGAACCATAAAAAACATGTTTTCTTCTTTATTTTACATGCTGTTACATTACACCATTGGCATTTACTTACTATGCTATAAGTCGTGATTGAGAGATAGATTAAATGTAATTTATTTGCCATATAAATGAACGTGGTTCTATTAAACCCACAAATTTAATTGGATATGAATGCACAACTGTCAATAAATTTGATTATAAGGTTGAACGATTCATAAAAATTTGGTATTTAAAATGAAATTACAAAGGCATTTAGCTCTATATGAAGACAGGATTTAGTGATGTTTTGCATTTTTCAATTGTCATGCAAAGAACGGTCTAACAACATGAAGGTGCTTAGCTGGGGGTATCTTGTGTTGTACACAACTGCTTCAAACGTTATGTCGTGTATTCGCATTCTGTTTTTTATAAGGAAGGAAAATGCTCCAGTGTAGCTCGTGCTTTCCCGAATGTCCCAGCACTTCATAGGAAGCAGAAGTAGGTAACTTGTAAAGTCACAAGACTGACGCGACACAACGTAGAACACAAGCGAATCTCTGCGCTTTCTCTTGCTCTTAGATAGGTATGTATACCCCGTCATGTGACTTCCTTCTCTTATGAAGCTTACATCACCCCTGCTACGTCACGTACGACAGAAAAAGCATTCCTAATCTTAGCGTGGGTACGTGCATAGCCAAAGCTACCCGGGTTTTTCCTATAAACTAAACACAGTGTGCAAAAAGGAAAAGCCGACTGACTCACTTCTACACGGGATTGTATCGTTCGTATCCTTTTCTTTCAGTCAGTCCGTCTACTCTGTTTCGAGTGAAAGCAAGAAAGAAAAAAAAGGTTGTGGTGTTGCAGTGGAATCACGGCCATACGTTACGTTTGTTAAAGTAATTCATTCTCCCGTTTCGTAACCACTGCTGTGAAAATATCTACATTGTTTTCCCCAACACTCATTCGTTACAAGCCTGCTTCCCACAGCAAAAACAAATTTTGAAGAATTTCTACAACTGAACCACCAACAATTGGTATTATCTCGTGACGGAAACTCCTTCACAAACGAAAGAAAGGTAGGCATTTATTCAATATTTCATCATTTTAAAAAATTGAAGTTTTCACGACTTATCTTGTTTCCGAATTAGATATTCATTTGTGTACCACCACTTTAAATATCTAACTAATTGCACCCAGTTATCTTTCAGTTATTTATATAGAATCAAGCCAATTTAGCTAATTACATCCTTGTGCACTATGGGCTGTCAAATCGGTCGATACATAACAGGAACAATACGTATTGTCTTTCCATATCCCATGCATGCACGTACACAAATTCTTTTTCGATATCCCAATTCCTAAAACTCGGGTCATCCCATGTTCACATGGTCAGGTAGAAGCTTCCACTAGACAGACAGTTGCCAATCACGCATTCTTCTTCGGTGCATGGCACTTATACAATCTTATTTTTTGCACTGAGAAATCACGTGTCACAGAGTTTTATAATAGCCCAATAATTCCATATTATTTTTTGTTTTTTTAATAGGAAAAATGATCACAAATCACTACCGAATCAGTAGGCAGTCTGCCCTCTCCCACACCCTCCTTTGTGCCCGACCCAAAGGACACTTCTTCTCTCACCACATGGACACCTAACCCCACAACAGGAGAAAGTATTCATCTGCTTTCACTCCACTCTACCAAAAAAAACTTTAAGGATGACGCACTCCAAAAGGGCTCAAAAAGGAAACCCACGAGGGTCCCTTCTCCTTCCTCCCTTCCCCACAAAACCAGAAGTCTCACCCTGCCCCCAAGAAGAGGATGAGGAAGCTTCAATTTGCATGGAAAAAGAGATGACTCTTGGAATGACCCACTTTCCCCCATATACCAAGCACAGGGCAGTGATCATGTCTCAAGAAGAAGCGGTGAAAGGCAAATCGGAGGACATTAAGATGCTGAGGAATAACAACCTTTCCGACATTGAGATCACCATCACGCCCGTCCCCTCTGCCCCAGGTAACAACAATGGGTACTTTTCAAGGCTTTTTGAAGACTAATTGTTGTTCATTTTTAGAGAGTCTGGGTGGGTACACCAGCGACGAAGGAGGCCTGGATGAAGAGGCTCCAGGGGACGGACGCCTTCGTATGGAAGTCAAGTTACGGAAGAGGGACATTGTCGCCAAAGTGTGTGCTGCTTTGGGACTCCTCTACGTTTTCGTTTGCTCCCTTGGATTCCTCAGCGATGCTTTCCGACTCGTCGCTGGGAGGGCTGCTGGTATGTGAAATTAAATTCTTTAGACAAAGCAAGGTTTTGGGGACTTGAACATTTTGTCATTTTTAAATAGGCGAGGCACTGCAGAGGGAACAGCTCCTCAACAACCCCATCGTGGGCGTCATGATGGGGATCCTGGTGACCGTGGCTGTGCAAAGTTCCTCCACCTCCACCTCCATCGTCGTTTCCATGGTCTCCTCTGGAATCTTTACAGTCAAAACCGCCATCCCCATCATCATGGGGGCCAACATTGGGACGAGTGTCACAAACACCGTGGTCGCCCTATCCCACATGAAACAGCGGGACGACTTCCAGCGCGCTTTTGGGGGTGCGGTCCTACACGACATGTTCAACCTCCTCACGGTGTCCACGCTCCTCATCGCCGAAATGGCCACGTCCTACCTGGACGTCACTTCTACCCGGATTGTTGAGATGTTGGACTTGGGCTCTGATTCGAAAAGGGGAGGAGGGGAGATACAAGTCATTTCAAGAATTACAAAGCCACTAACTTCGAGAATCATTCAAGTAAGCACTAATATAAAGAGGTAGCCATGACAACCACATAAAGAAGCTTATAATGGGAGATAAGATTGCGTGTCTAACTTTCTTTTTATTCCTTCTTTTTTTGTAAACAGTTGAACAAGGATGTGATAATCGGATGGTCTGTCAACGATCCGAAGTACGACTCCGCTCGCCTCCTTCGGGTGTGGTGCAACAAGACTGAATTGGAAAGTAATAATAAGACTGAAGGGATTGTAGCCAACAAATGCGGCTTTCTCCTCAACCTGCCCTGGTCCGACTTGACTGTTGGGATTGTACTTCTCGTCATTTCCCTGATTCTGCTGTGCGGCTGCCTCATCCTCCTTGTGAAAGTTCTCTCGTCCCTGCTCAAGGGTACACATTTAAGCTTTGTATACCTTGGTACACAATTGTGCATTTTTTGTATGCAGGGAAACTTGCCAATGTGGTTCAAAAAGGGGTGAATGCAAACATTCCCTACCTCCCTTGCCTGACCGGATATCTGGCCATTGGGATTGGAGCCATCATGACCATCCTCGTCCAGTCCAGCTCTGTATTTACCTCCGCCATGACACCCCTCATCGCAATGGGGATGATAAGTCTAGAGAGGGCTTACCCACTCACCCTTGGCTCGAACCTTGGAACGACTACGACAGCAATGCTGGCAGCTTTGGCGACGGAAGGGCCAAACCTAAAATTGTCCATTCAGTTGGCCCTTTGCCATTTCCTATTCAACCTCTCGGGAATCCTGCTTTTCTATCCGATTCCGTTCATGAGGTATACACACATAGATTATCCACTAGGTAGTGTCTTTAATTTCTTTTTTAAAGGTTTCCCATCCGAATGGCAGCAGCCCTTGGAAAAATCACGGCTACCTACCGCTGGTTCGCCATCTTTTACCTGATCTTCATGTTTGCCCTCCTGCCATTGGCCGTCTTCAGTCTCACGCTCCTGGGCCCTGTGGGGTTCTACATCGTGTCCACACCCATCGCTACCTTGATTGTGTTGGGTTTCCTCCTCCACACCCTCCAAAGCTGGTCCTGGACCCGGACCCACCTCCTCCCTCAAAGGCTGAGGACTTGGGCGTTCCTCCCAAAATGGTTTCGAAGCCTGGAGCCTTGGGACGAGGTGGTTGACCGCATCGTCTCCACCTTCCGGCTCTATTGCACCTGCTGCAAGACCTCAAAGGGTGGAGGGAGAGGAGGAGGAGGGGTGTCTGGGACGAGGCTTGTTGGAGGCCTCCTCACCCACGGGATGAGGCCCAACAATAGCCAAATCTACTTTGCCAACGCCAACAGTAGCAGGGATTCATCTGCGAGTGAGCTGCTCGCAGCAGGGGGGACAAGGTCACCAAGCCCTGCTGTTGCCGTACTCAATTCAAATTCAAGCCTTTAGATGATGACGATATATACGCTTATGACTACTTGCTGAGGCATTAATGCATAATATTGCCAATTCTAATTCTCTCCTTGAACTAACACCGAGTGAATATAGCATTATACCTGAGTGATTGACAATTCGATTCCTTGTTCGTTGTCGATTTAACTGCATAATTTATCGAAAAAAAAGCACAAGAGAAGAAAGAGTATTTAATAATAATCATAATTATATTTGTCAAAACATATAAAGGATGATCTTGGTATTCTGCTTTGAAGCATGTAAAACATTGTAATAAATTTAAAATTGGGAAAGAAATGGATTCAAAATATCTTGTCTCAATTTGCATATCATGCACAAAAGCAGATGTACCAAGTTTGAAGCGTGCCTTCAATTTGTTTTAAAGGGTACCCAGTATAATGAGTAACAGGAAAAAACGTCTAAACGGTATGAACTGTTTACCACTGTAAAACTTAAACATGACTCATTGCAATTATTATTACTTTCAGGCGTCTTTTGTAAATCAAACCTGTCAAATAATTTCGGACGTAGAATCTTTTTTTTACATTCCCACATTTTTTGTCTCGCATTTTGCGCTTTCTTTTGTGCACTTTAAGCGTATAGCTTTTGTCCGAGAGGTAAACAATGCTACACATTCACTCAAAAAGAATGCTTAAGATCCAAAAAGCAAAACTTTCCTGTGTACACCTTTTCCATTTTGGCAAGTCTGCCCCTTTTTTCACCTAGTGCAAATTATTATTTGCATCACATCCTCTCCTGAATCCCATCATCCAAGCGTAGCGTGGGTGAAGATGCGAATTGTGCTACCTGTACCGGTAAGTTTATAGGAAGGAAGCAGATGGAAAGGAGGATGAGTCATTTTCTGTTATTCTTTTTACTCCCATTTAAAATGAAATGTGTGCAGGAAAGATCTGAGTCATCATCCTCATCTCTACAGCGAAAGGAAAGGACAATGAGAGCAATTGAACTTATTTACTTGCTCATAAGTACCTGTAGTAACGCACCAACTAACTGTTTGTTATCTCAATCTTTGAGAGTGGTGGACTTTAATTTGTATTTGATTTTGCTCAAGTCAAGTCAAGTGTGGACTCACATATTAAGTATTTAGGGTGGATGACATGCCTAAAAAAGGAGAATACAAATAAATGCATCAAGATATCAACATAACGGTTGTTGATTCTGTATCGTTGTGCAGAAGACTCATCGATTAAAGAATTTAGCCGGATAACGGATCTACATGAGTCATTCTCTCTGTTGTTTGACACTCTTACTTTTTGCAACACAAATTAAGTTAAATTAAGACAAAATTATCTCACTTTCGCTTTTTCTGCCTTTTAAACCTGTCGCGATATACTCTCTGGGTCAGTGTTCAGAATTGAAATCCTGGTAAACAATTAAAATAATCATTGAGGTATGATGTTACCCAGACCAATTATGATTTACGTCATTCTATTCGAGCAGGTATACGCAAAGCCGTAAACAATTCGGTGTAATATGATGCTATCCAGCAGAGTTCCTGTATAAATGAATAACTCCAATTCCTGACATGGAACCAAAATTTTTTAATGAATTCCAGGAGAGAGACGCTTAATTGTGTGATCAGGAATTAATTAAATTACAGACTGTCATAGATATGGGTTGTATTCATTCATGATTTACTGGTACACACACACACATATTCGCAAATATTAGTGATTGTGCCTCTGGCTACAAACTAAACTACTGCCATTTTTTTCAGCTTGCAATTTCCTACCACCGGTCTCTTCTTTTCAACTTTTCGCAACTTTGAACTTGCACACTGCTCATTGCTAGAACGGTTTACATTTGCACATTCAACAACTTTATACCGTACCACGAATGCAAGTTGCATGCAAATGGTAAAAAGTGAGTGAAGACTGGAAATCCACCTCAGTCTCGCTTCGCCTTGCCTTGATGCAGGAAAGGAAGTGAGCATTTTATAACGAACCAAAAACGGACTGAGTTGAGTTGTGCGTTTTTTATTACTTTGAATTGTGTACTACTCATCTCTTTAAAAGTTGGTTTCTTACGCAGTACTTCATAGTTAGTGCTTACTTCAAATTCTTTTTGTCCAGCATTCATGAAGAAGTGGAATTGGGACAAATATCAATAAAAATATGGTTTTTGTGTGTGTCAACTTGATAAATTATAGATAGGAAAGGAAAAACGACACTTTTTTCACATCGTGTGACACAGAAATTCCGTCCTACAAAAAGAAAATGGAGAGGGGGCAGAGTGAGACTGACAGCGTGGAAACCAGGGTTTCCTTCTTCCCAGTAGAAAACCAGAGGAAACCAATTTCTCATCATCATACCTATGTCCCATACTCCCTCTCCAGAGTGGAAACCTGGAAGTGTGGGTCCCTAAAGTTATCCTGTCTTGTCTTGTCAAGTCTCTTCCTAATCACCCTTATCTCAGCCGCACCGCTCAAGAGTGTGGATAATAGCCATAGTAGACATGCAATGGTAAGTTGACAATGTTTTTTGACGTCCTTTGAATGCATTTGTCATCGGCCACGGGTGAGCGAGCATGACAAATCCTGATAATTACCATCTACTGAATAACTCTAATGCCAATACTTGACTCATTCACTTTTTAAAATGTGGTAAACATCTAAATTGCAAGCAAAAGTGCATGGAGAGTCGGAGGGAGTATTATCCTTGTGGTTAAACTTGTCTTTATTTGTCTGTCTGTCCATCCGCCTCTCATTCATCTGTGCAGATTTGCTATCAATCAAAATGTCATTGTCATATCACCTCAAATCACTCAGTCACCAAAATGAAATGACAGAAAAGACACGAGCTTAAATTAGATAATAAAACCGCATAACAGATAAGAATATTGAACCGTAGACATATGCATTCCATACAAGATGACAACAAACAATCAGTTTTTTTGTGGACCCGTCATCAAATTGCTTTAGACTTAAACTTGTCACTTTGTATTTTTTTTGCGTTTGGTAAAGACCTCTTAAAAAGTACCTAAATGGTCATTGCCTTATTAACGCGGAAATGAAATGAAAAACTCTCCGAACTTCTACGTCGCACAGTGAGTAGAGAGGATGATGCGATGCACTCATTAATCTTTAATTCATAATATATTCATCCACTGCCTTATCTTTACTTCGAGTTGACGTTGATGTAAATGTGCATTTGATTACTACATTAATGTCAAACTCAAAAATATGAGTACTTTGCACTTGCACTTTTTTCTTATGGTGTCCGTTACTTTTGAACTTGCTTTGATTTTTTTTGCACAAATTAAGTTAAGTTTTATATCCTGTCCCCGTGAGTGAGTCATCACTTTTTAGGTGTTTTGCCTGCATACAATAATGATGATGATAATAGGAGGGATTGTTCTAAATAACGAGCTGATGCGTCAGCATAAACATGTAGCAATTTAATGTACGTCATTTCGGTTTTCAAAAAATACTGGGTTCTGTTGAAAAAGTCAAGGTAGAAGGTCACTTTGTGGGCAACCTGAATGGATTCTATAAATTTGAATGGGGAAATATGAGACAGCTTCTGGTGAGTTTAGGTACAAATGAGTTATCGGATATCCGCGTTTGCACATTTTTGGGAAATAATAGATAGGTTTTCTATGCTCAAGTAGAAGGCGTTGTAGTTAAGCTGCCTAACAATTTACATGTTAGCACATCCTCTCCAGAAGAGATGTCAAGTTCAAGGAAAGGAAATAGGAAGGAAGGAAAAGAAGGACAATATCTGTGTGGTCCAGGTTCAGCGTACACAACAAAATGGACCGCAATATGCGTTTACTATTGGGTATGCTTTAAGGCATATATCTTAAAGAGAATTGTTATTAAAAATAGGTAGTTCCTGTAACATGATTCATTTTTATTCTGCATTAAATTTTCAATAACCTGCTGCTTACGTATGTATAAATTTCTGGCAAGGTAACTCAAGTTCAGGTTCAAGAACACGTAGCATATTGTTGCTGGATGGATGGTCCCATTTTCACAGAGATTTTTTTAATGATACCCTGTCCTCGCACAATTCAAGTTGATGTGACAGGTGAGTTGATGATGCAGACACATTCATTACTTTTAATTATTGGGTCAACCCATACAGTTCTACCCTAACCAACCTCACAGATTACGCTTTTGCTACAAAATCGTGGAATAATAGAGAACGGAATTACCTACATTACCTTTGCTACCATTCGGAGAATGCGCATCACATAAACAGCAATGAGAACATTGGTTTACCAGGGAATATAATTGACATCATCATGATCATACCGAATATGCATACGGTTTAAAATGCAACGCTCCTGCATTTCTGTAATTGGCGTTTCATTCCTTCAAAAGAAACAGGAAAAGTCGTTAGTAATGTTGGAATGGGAACCATGGTTTCATGGGAACACAAGTATAGCAGTAATTGCAAGTAAAGGAATTCATTTTCTTCCCTCGCGACATACCGATTAACCCACTTTCACTTTCTCACTGCTTTCTTTCTTGGGTCCAGTTCACACATGTAGACTTACTGGATTTATGACAAGTGAGTGAATGAATGAGGGCAAAGCCAGGTTTGTAAACTTGACTCAGTTAGTTGAATGAAGTTTTTTGTGGACACCAAAAAAGTGTATGAATTTAATTTGTCCGGAGTTTTCTAATTCAATTCTTTGACTGATCAACCATACAAAAATTGCAATTTGTGCACTTCTGTAAAAGTATACCCTCGTATTAACGGTGAAATGTTGTAGGTATGCTAATTTTGCATAACCACAAACTGCGTCGTTGATCTCATAAAATTGGAGAATATTATGAAACATGGATGAACAAGGAGACTACATACAAGACAGGACAAGCAATCAAACGAAACGAACCCTGTAATTATTAGAACCTCACCTCAAGTTCTCAATCAAGTTTTTCACAAACCCATTGTTAGTAAGACCAATACGATCTGGTTCGATGTCTACATTTAGGTATTTTTCCTGCTTCTCCAAAAGTCTAATACCCCATCCATCTCAACATAACCTTGAATTAGAATTGAGAAGTTGAAAAGGAAAAGAAGAAGATATTAGATATGTACTGTAATATTCTGCATCTGTGGTTCGGTTCAGTTAGTTAATTTTTTTTATCGTGTGAAAAAAATACGAAAATCATGTAAAGTTGATTGAGACTGTGTTTTTTTCGGTTGTTCACGTGTACAGTGTAAGTCAAAATTGCTGATTTTGCAAAAACAGGTTTGTGACTACCACCATTGTGTAATGCGTATGAAATCATGCTTTGTTAAATTGCAGCGTTTTGCAAAGCCCTTGCGTGA
>JAQIWU010002449.1:0-12195 GCA_034696445.1 Isotomiella minor
TCAAGTTTCCCATTCTCTTCTCTCTTCATCTCTTCAGTTGTCGTCATCCTCTGCAAATAATCCAACACTTTCATACTGAAGCATTCTTAAAATAAAGATCCTCACCCCCTTCATCTGAAGAATCCTCCTCCTCTGACTCAAAAGTGTTATCAGGGATGTCAAACAAATGAATGAGAGGCTTGTTAGGATCTCTTAAAATCAAATATTTCCCATCCGGTTGTTTCATGCAGAGGTCAATCACACAACGAAGTACTCCCCAAGCATTGTCCATATTCAGACTTATCTGAGTTGCAAATTCCGTCGGTTTGAATTGTTGGGTGCCAAGGATGACGTGGTTGGAGTCGTCGCGAACGCTCACTCGAGACACGTACCTGAGAAAAAGTTAAGAGACATTTAAAAAGTGGAAAAAAGACACTTAAAACATTAATTTACCCGTATTTCATCTGATCCGATCCTGCCAACAGCGACTGAACCGTCCATTTCGCCAATTTACAAGCATTATTTCTCAGCTCATTGGCCAAAACCGCTCCCCTCTGGGAATCCAACTTTTGCCTCCATTCAATCCCACCCGAGTGTCTTGGATCCCACTCATTCAACGCCTTCACATTCATGTATTGAATGTCACCATTTACAGCTTGAACCACAGCGTCGTGTTGACATCGTGCCACAAGGATGACACCATTGTCCAAATCCCATTTCCGATAACGATACCCAACGGAAGCCATTTTCTCCATTTCATCCTCCCCAATGAAAGGATTCGGTTCCTCAAACTTGTGTCGATCCTCTCCCATCTTGAGCGCTTGCTGAGAAAAGTTGTTACAGACGAAGGTGGCTTCTAGAGCCAGGGTGCTCAGCATCTCAGGATCATCCACGGGGGGTTCGTTCGACGTCTCGTTGACGGTCAGGAGGTCAAAAGTGTTGTCTCTTTTGTCGAAAAACAACTTGTCTCCAATCTTCTGAACGACAATGTCCCAAGAATAGTTGGACCTTGTAGCACACATCAGAGTGGCTAGGATTGAGTCCGTGGCGTAGACGTTTCCAACTGTTTTCGAGAGCTGAAAAGAAAAGAAGTGTTCAGATATTTTTACACAGGTCATTTCGATAAGAAAAAGCCTGTCTTGGAATTCGGTTATTTTACTCTTGCACTAGACTTTATATCCAAAGACAATTTTCTCAGTGGATGATCAAATTCTGTGCTTTAATACTTTAATCAAGTCAAGTCACTCACCCTTCGAATGATGGGGTCATCCGAAGTCGTCACAGTGTGAAAAATACGATCCACAGGCTGCAGGGGTCGCTCGTTCTTGACGTTGATCCGGTCATACGACTTGTCGTAGAATTCCATCGATCCACATTTGACCCTTTAAAAAGTAGAAATTAGTGTCGTCAAATGACCGTTTAAGATGTCACTTACAAGTCCTCCGGTTCCTTCACATTTGGCAAAAACAGCTTGCTCAATCTTGGGAAATCCATTTCCTCCATACTCTTCCAATCCGCCTTGACCGTCACCGAGGCTTCCCGGTTTTTCATCTGCCCCCTCTGGTCATACCTCCCCCTCCCCCCTCGCTGATTCTGAAACCGGCGATCCTTCATCTTGGAGGACTTTAGTTGCTGCATCCCTTGAGGTTGGTTCCTCTGTTGTTGATTCCTCAACCTCATGTTCCGCTGATTTGGACGGAATTTAGACCTTTGGTACATTGGGCGTTGGATCTTTGTCGAATCCACGAGTTGGAAGGAACTTTCGTCCTCATCGTGGAAGTAGGCGAATTGGGACTGACCCACGCCGAATTGGGAGTTGTACTTGTCTAAGATAAGATAAGATAATTAATTGACATTTAATTAGAAAATTAAGATGTCTTGACTCACTTTGACTCCACTTGCTCTGGAACCGTCGGTCCAGATAAGTTGCCCCCGTCCAGTCTGCAATCTAAGACATTCAAAATGATGTCAATGTCAAAAGGTCAAACTTTCTAAAATTATGTCTTAATACCTTTCCAAGTCGATCACTTTTTGCAAAAGGTTGATACGGCATGTCTTTAAACTGTTCTGGAATCCCTGTCGGACCCCACCCAGTCTCATTGTCGTGGATGACCGGTGGGTCAAACTTGTCCTTGGACGTACCTGCCATTTTCCTTTAATTAATTAATTAACTTTTTAAATTTGTTGACACCGACAGCTTTTTGGTTGGAAGAAGAAGTAGTGGAAAAAACCAAAGTGTGCGCCGGTATGCTTTGGAGACAAGTCAACCGTCAGATGGCAGGTTCGATCTCTTTGTCTAAGCAAGATTTACTTTTCAAATTTTGACATTTCACAAAGAATTTAGTTAATCAATTCAATTAATTAAGACAGAAAAGATTGCGATTAAAGTTAAATTCCAAATCCCCCCTTTTCTCCTCCTCTGCACCTCGAAGGTGGTATGTGACCCCGACAAAGGTCCCAACTGTCCTAAGGATGCTCTTCATCTTGCAGGATTTGGACCCTAGACGGAGTGTCCGAAGGGTGGGGATCCGAGAGGCTCGGAGGAATTGACGCTTTGTCACAGGACCGACTGAAGAAGCAGGTACGTTGTTGTTGTTGTCAGAATGACCATTAGACACCATGTTTTGAGGTAAGGACAACTCCTCGAGGACGCCTCCATCACAGCTCAGTAGGAAGTGGTCAGCAAGGGCCTTCATCTGCCTCTGGGACAGACACTGTCCTAAGGTAAGTACCTTCAAGCAGTCCTTGGGGATGAGGGTAACGTCCACCACCTTGATCCCACAAATGAGGACTTCCAACCTCGTGAGTCGCTTGCAGTCCTCGATCCAATGGCACCAGAAGGGTCCTGACCGGTTCTCCTGAACCTGATTGCAGAAACATCCATCCAAGATGACTTCCTTGAGGGTGATGGAATTTTGACTCAAGATGGTCGGAATCGTGCGCCAGAGAGGCATGTTCTCCCTCCTCAGGTTGGTCAGGTGGAGGGTCACAAGGGTCACCCTCGTCGCCAGGAGGTGAAGTTCCAGATTCTTCCTCTCCATCCCTTCAGACGTGAGACAGGTGAGGCTCAGATGAGACAGTGGGTAGAGGGACTTGAGGGCTTCGAGCAACTCAGCGTAGAGGACGGGTTCCAGGCGATGGTCACTCGTGAGGAGGGTCGATCTTGACATGGACCCATGACTGTCTGACACGTTGACGTCGTTGGTGCTTGGGGTAATGACTTTTGTGAACCTCTGAAGAGTCTTGTGCCTTCCTATGAACTGGTACACTTCAGGGTAGAGGAGGAAGTCGTTGTTCGACTCGGTCTTGATGACCACCTTGAAAGCCTCCAGGAGGGGGAGGGTGGGGTTCGTCAGGAGGAGGTGGGCCAGACCCTGAGCCCCCGCTTCGTTCTCCAGGGTCACACTCAGTCGGGTCAACTTCCCCCAGTCCACGGTGTCCATCCGGATGGAGTTCATCGTAAAGTTGAAGGTCAGATTGAGCCCCGTGATCCAAGGGCAAAAGTTCCGAAAGACCCAGTCCAACTTGTTCCCATCATCCCTTCCAAGGACCCTTGAAGACGTCGACGGCTGGTGATGGTATTGAGGACAGAAGTAAAAGTTCGGAAGAATCGTCAGTTCGTCTGGCTGAAGGGGAAACCCACTCTTGGGCCATGCTTGAGAGAAGAATCCCACGGCCAACTCTCCCAAAGTGTGGAGTCTCGAGAACTTTCGAACTCTGGCAAAAGTGTCTTCATTCAGAAGGACTCTGAAGGAGATGACTTTGTCCACCAAAAACTTCCATCGTTTGCAGACTAGGCGGCAGGACAGTTGCGACCCAGGGTCCAGCAGGGTGAAGATGTTGTTTCGGACGATGTTCCCCGCTTTGTAGGAGAGGGTCCGGAATTTGGTCTTCATGATTTTGGAATAATTTTTAGTGTCTCATCGTGCCTCATTGAAAGAATTGCTGGTGTCCAACTTTGGGGGTTCAGATTCCGAGGTGAAGCATCCTCTAGCAACGCAGAAATTGACAAAAAGTTCATAAAGGCAGGTAATTGAAATTAATTAATTTAATTAAATTACAAACCAGAAGTCCACCCGGAAGATGGCGCCACTCATCGGACTACTACTACTACTTCTATGTGTCTCCGTGTCCCACACTCTTGAAGGTACGGACACCAACGCCATCTATCCTTCAATCTTACAACTTTTGTCTTTCACAGAACCACCACCACCAGGCCCATTGGAATGCTACAGCATTACCACTTGCACCACTGAGGCCACCTGCACCAACAGGACTGGAAGTAAGGAGACACCTGGCAGTGCCAAAGGCTCAATATTCTGTATGTATGACTGCACGGATGTGAAGTATGACTTGGACAAGCAGTACAGGAAGACTAATCCTGGTAAAAGTTTGGGTCCTCGTGGTGAGTATAAAAGGTTATCTTATTGACGTTAACCTCCTAAAAAACTTAACTTTTTCCATAGTCTGCATGTCCCTGACCCTGAAACCGGATAAAAACAGCTCTGTGATCCTGCGCAGTGCCTCATGCGGCTACAAGGAAATCTGTGACACGATGAACACCGATCACATGAAGTGGAACGCAAAGAAGCTGGAAATCATGAAGTCGATGACTGACGTCTCACCCGATATTCTTGACGCGGAAGACCGACAGAACTTCATGGCTCCGGAGGACGTCTGGGAGTGCAAAGCTTGTGACACAGACTTCTGCAATCTTCCGGAAGGGAAGAAGAAGGACGAGAAGGCTCCAGACTGTCATCCAGGAACCAAGGGAAGTGGAGCGAATGGACTATTCGGAAGTTGGTCGATGATCATCATCATCATTGGGACTACGACTGCTGCGGTTTTTGCATTGTTGTACTAAAACTCCGAACTCTTGGGGGAGGCGTAGACTCCTGTATGTATGTATTTGTAGCAAAATTATTGTAACTGACATTTAAGACTCTCATAAAGACTCCTAAAAAGCTGAATATCGATTGACATCATCTTAACTTGGAAAATTACAACGCTTCTGGTCACTTTTTGTTGGACTTTTTGTTTGTATTACATCAATTTGTTTAGATCATTAGTGATAGAAAAAATCCTCATGCGCAACAATCATCCTCAAACAGGCAACAATACTTTGCATTGAAGAACACAGTGTGCAACAATGGCACACAAAAACTAGTCGATTATTATCATGCATCAAGCCAGAGTGGGACAACAAACAACATGTTGTTGTCTCACATCAATAAAATAAACGCATTTCTTTCAAGTGTTTATAAAGCCACATCTTTCAACTTGTGTCGTCAACAATCCAAATTCTTGGACATTCTTTATGATGGTTTGCTTCTGCTTTCCAGGCTCCACTCTTGTGGAGACTAAGAATGGAAGAAAGAGAATCGATGACTTGAAGCCTATGGATTCCATCCTAACCGTGGACTCCAACAAGCTCAAGCCTAAGTGGACACATTTCTACACTTACGTGCACATCCAAGAAACTACATCAACTGAATTTATACTCCTAAAGACATCAAGTGGAAAACGCCTCGCGCTCACAAGTGGTCATTTAATTTTCACGTATGACGACACAACCAAGGACAAATTAGTCACAAAACAAGCCGGAAATATATCTTCAGGTTTGTCAAACACTACACAAAAATAGGTCATTGCTGAAAAACGTTGTTATTACAGGAGATGTCGTCATTTGTATTTCGGATAAGGGGACTTTCCCGGACCGGGTGGTTGAGACAACCTTTGTCCAGGAGAGAGGCATTTTTGCTCCACTAACGTTCACTGGCTCATTTTTTGCTGATGGTATTTTGGTCTCGTGCTATGGAGACTTCAACAATCATCAAGCTGCTCATAAGGCCTTTGCTCTTTTGAGGACAATATTTAGGTTGGGTCATCTGGACTCGGATTTGGGAAAGCCTGGGAAGTGTGGAGTCAATAATTATGCTCTCAAGTTGATGAAGATCCAGACATTGGTACCACTGAGGATAAGAAAGGCTTTAAATTGGACGTGAACAAGATATGAATAAACACAAAGATATAAAAGATCGGTGTTGAGTTTCTTTATTTTTCCAAACCAATTTTGGAGTGTCCGGGGGTTCAAAGGTGATCGAAGCATCCTCTAGCAACCTAGAAATTGACAAAAAAAGGTCAAAAGGGCAGAAAATTGAAATTAATTAATTAAATCAAATTACAAACCAGAAGTCCACCCGGAAGATGGCGTTACTCATCGGACTACTACTTCTATGTGTCTCCGTGTCCTATACTGCCAAAGGTGCCGACCATATCGCCATCTATCCTTTCAATCTTATAATTTAAATTTTGTCTTTTACAGAAGCAGACGCATTGGAAATTTTTATTCTAACGATAACTTGTTGGGTTTACAATTTTTAGAAGAAGGGCCCGAAGGCCCTAAACGAAACATAGGTAACAATGTTATAGGTTGTGTATTTCCTCTAAATGTTTTCCTTGGGGAAGGGTCCCAAGAATGGATGCAACGTTGCCTCTCTGTATCACTAAACTAATTCTTTGTATAAGAAATGAGGTTGCTCGGGGTTCGTTTGTGTCTTTGGTTATCTTGCGTCCTATTTCTCGTATCAAGTCCTTCTTTACCCCAAACTCCTGAGGTTTCGAGGGCCACAGGAATGAAGGTGAAACGTTGTTGGATTCCAGCGTATTTTCTTTTTTTCAATTTCTCGGACATCTCTGCAGCACGACCACAGGAGACCGATGTTCTGGGGAGGTTCGAGCGAGCAAATGTGTCGGTACACGTGAAATCCCATGCCAAGTACAAACCCTTCCCCCAAGGTGAAAGGGTCATTCCATCTGGGCGTATTCCAGAGGTTAGGTTGGTGCCTCTTGGTTCAACTCTGCATTGGATTTTTGCAAGATTTTTGCAGACGCATTGGAATGCAACAGCATTACTACTTGCACCACTGAGGCCATCTGCTCCAACAGGACTGGGACCCAGGAGGCACCTGGCAGTCGCACCGGCACACAATTCTGTAAGTATCAGTGCGAGGATGTTGACTTCGACTTGGACAGGCAGTACAGGAAGATGAATGCTAGTCAAAGTTTGGGTCCTCGTGGTGAGTATAAAAGATAAACGTTATCCCAGAAACAGTTAACTTTTTTTTGTCATCCAGTCTGCATGTCCACTACCCTGAAACCGGATGCAAATAGCGCTGTGATAATGCACCGTGCCGGATGTGGATACAAGGACATCTGTGACATGATGAATACCAATCACACCAAGTGGTACGAGTTGAAGCTGGAAATCCTAAAGTCCTTGTCAAAGGATGAAGCCCAACCTAACCGTCTGGATCCGGAGGATCTACGGACCTTCATGGCTCCGGAGGACGTCTGGACGTGCAAAGCCTGTGACACTGACCTCTGCAACCTGCCGGATGGGAGGAAGAAGGACGAGAAGGCTCCAGACTGTTATACAGCAGCAGCAATGAATGGACGAGGATTGGAAAGTTGGTGGATCATCATCATTGGGATTTTTGCATTATTGTACTAAACTGGGAACTCTTGGGGTGTAGGTATTTGATGTTTGCAACAAAATTATCGTAACTGACATTTAAGACTCTCATAAAGACTCCTTAAAAGCTAAGAATTGGTTCATATTGCTGTACTAATTAATAGAGTTATCTATAGTGGAATATTCCACTATAGATAATGAGAAGAAGGTTGATTGTGGAGCATAAATCAGACAGGAGACAAGGGGTGTTCTCAAAATAATTGTCCATAGGAAACCGGTTCAATCGGGAAAATCCGGATTTGGAAGTCTAATCCACAAATGGAGCATCCTTATTGGATTCTTTCCATCTTTTGGGCAAATGAAAGCAGGGAAAGTAATGAGGTGACTGAAGCCTGTGAAGCCAAAGGCTTAAGCTATAGGTACTTTCATACAGTTTGGTGTAAACCGGATAACAACATGACGTTAGAAAAGCTTTTGTCGCAGACATAAAAATCACACTGAATCCTGACCTGTGGGAATAAATGGTAGGAGAGAAACTCTACATTTTGATCCGATTAACTGACTATACAATCCCGCATTCTTCTGATCCTTTGAAGACTTATAGGAATTGGGTTAACTGGAGCTCATGACGTAAAAAACCTGATGCTATTGAGATCCTCGAATCAGTCTGAATTGCTTTCTCCATTCACAGTGTCAAGCACTTTAAATTCAAGACGCTATGTTCGACTAAAATTTAGTAGGCGACTCCTGCACATTTCAGCAGTGAAACCATTAGGCATATTGTCTGACTCAGTTGCAGAAAGTTCTTGAAATGAATGAATGATACACCTTTAAGTATTGTCTAAGGGCTCTGTCCTCTTAATGCGATGAAACATTAAAAGAGCAAAAGAAGCTCTTATTCGGATCACAAGTCACAATAATTAATGGTGGGCGGGTTGGACTGTCAAAGTCACAACGAAATTTATGGTGAAAGTCAAAGACAAATGATAAGATGCACCCCTCTTCAACGATTACCACAACCACGCCTACAAAGCTCAAATAAATAAGAATGAATCCCATGAAATAGGATTAGGGTCCTGAGGACTTACATAAATCCGGAAAATATGGTTCTAGATTGGCCGGAAAGTTGTTGACCTACTTGACTCCATAGCTTTCACCCAGTTTACATTAACATTTTACATAAATTTTGACATAAATTCCCGCGGAAGCAAAGTTTATATTGGAAAAATACCGAAAAAAGATACAAAAAATAGGAAATTCAGAGTTCAATTACGTCAAGTGCTTTTCTTCTTCTTCTTGAGGCGGAAAACCAAAATACACTTTGTTTGTCCTTCCTAACCAAACAAAGATAAGTATTGTCCAAAACTTTCTCCTTCTTCTTAAGAACGTTCTGCTTGACTTGAGAACAAAAGTGTTTATCGTAACTTGATAGTAGAGAGATTGACGTGATGATGATGACGACGACGATAAATAATTGAGTCCGAGTCTCTCATCGAACACAAACTTTCTCCAAGCATTTGAACTTCATTCACAAGCAGATCGTACATTTGTTGTTGTACGTCAATAAAAGTCAACATTGTGGAGACATTTTTAATAGCATTTCTTGCTTTCACTCTTCTGCAATTTATTTTTCACAAAAAAAAACCATTCAAATTCATCAAGATTAAAACTGTCAATTTGTGACAGCCACTCCTTTGGCATGTAAACACGGACAGGAACAGGATATTGAACCTCTGTTTGTTTACAGATTAGTAATACGATTCAGATTTGGAAAGACAGGAAAAAGTAGCATCTTGTTAGTTACATCATGCATGCAAAAATATAGATAAGTAGTGTAGTTTCACTTTACTACGAAGAGTCAATAAACTTTCGAATTTAGTATCGTTATGTTGTTATGATGAAGTACTATGTTAGCTGTATAAAAACCGAGTGCGGATGTAAATATTTTTCTGCACCGGTTTCATTCAGGTATGATCTGCTTTTTTGTGTTGCATCGCATGTCGGAAGTAAAAAAGAAGTAAACTGAAAGTCGGCAAGGACGGAGAAATAAGGAATGCGGATGGATTTCAAATTGTAGGGAAAAAACGCTAGATATTTACCTTCATTTGTAGGTTTAGAAGATAGAATGTTAACTCAATTATTTTGTAGGTGTTTTGACAATACAACAACAGTTCAAACTCTAAAACCACCAACCATTTTCCTGTATGGGGAAACCCGGGATGCATCTTACCCAAAAGTTTAAATGACAATCAATCGTTATGACAAAATCTACAGACAAAAGTGGTGGTGAAAGTTGCAATAGTGTGAACTGTAGTAAATCTTCATCAAATAACGATAAAGTGCGCATAGCTGTTTTCGGAAAGCATGGAGTTGGGAAGTCAGGTAAAAGAAATTCTCGGGCCTAATTCTTTGATCTTCGCCGAAATCTGAAATCGCAATACATTTTTGTGTTCTTCATTCATAAATCTCACACTCACAATCCAGTTAAAACTGGATTGAGTAATGCGCCACGCCGTTAAAACATTTGTGGACATCAAGCTCAATGAAAGAGTTGAGTGAGAGAAAGTTATGGTGTTGATTCGTTCTAAAAGATTTGTGTTTTAAAGCCGCAGATCTTTTTTCTATTTTGAACACTTTTTTCATAATCAAAAAAAATTCATACTGAACTTGCATGGTAGACTTGAACGATTCATGTTAGGAGGTAAAGTGAGATTGACATTTTGATTAACACAAGAAATTTTATGTATTTCAGCCCTGACAGTTCGCTACTTGACGAGGAGATACATTGGAGAATACAAGTCTAACACAGGTATGTCAAACTCTTAACTACTTAGCTCATTAAATCTCCAGAACAATGCTTAACGTATGTCACAAATATAAATGACAAAAACTTGTCTTTAGAAATATCTGGTTTGCAACATTTGGCGTGGTTATTTTTCTATTTGCAGATTTGCTGTACACTCAAACTCTGGGCCTGAGCCACGGTTCCACCACTTTGGACATTGAGATCGTAGACATTTCCACGTCCAAGGGTCATTCTGAAGAGAGGAAGACATTCCCAGTGGCCGAGATCCACAGAGCAGACGGCTTCGTGCTCGCGTACTCCATCACTGACAGGGCCTCCTTCTCCTTCGCCCTCGAGGCCCTTTCCGACATTTCCAGCAGTTGTCCCGGAGGCCTCTGCCCCATCGTCCTCATCGGGAACAAGAGCGACATGGACCACGGGAGGGAGGTGGAGAGGGTGGAGGGCATCACTGCCAGCATCGAATTTGGATGCAGCTTTTACGAGTGTTCCGTGGCCGAGAATTCCCCCGAAGTCTATGTCTCCTTCCAAAGCATCATTTCCACCCTCGTGGCCTCCTACCAAAGCAGCCACCCTCCCAAAAGAAAGTTCTCCATCTCCAAAGTCCTGTCCAAACTTGGCAGAAGCAGTCCACCTCCCATGACGACCTCCAAACCCTCCATTTGTGACACGAACGTCTCCTGCACCTGCTCTTGCAATTCCTCACGATCCAGAAGCAACTCTAATCCAACCCCACCACCCCTACAAGAAAAATCTCGAAGGAAATTTAGTCGAGAAGGGAGTCCCTTTTCCTTCAGGAGTAAAACTCCGATTAAAAATAATTCCAGCGAAAATAGGTGCGAAGGGAATTTAAGCTCCAGCTTTTGTCATCTCAAATCCAAATTGGTGGAAATGCACTCCTTCAAAAAGAGGAATACTTCGCCTCCAATTTGCTCGCTGTAATAGGATTTAAACGTCTGATGAAAATGTGATGATGCGTCCTTGTTTTGTACCTCATTTGAGATTGGGAGACTGGATTTATTTTTAAATAAAAAAGAGGGATTGTAAGAGTAAAAGTAAGTGAATAAACTGAATTTCTCAAGATACCCCATTTTTCGAACGTTCAAATTGTGGGTTTAAAAAGCCAAAAACTTTTCATCGTCGGCTAAATTGACTTACATCTAGTTGCTTAACCCTCCCATAGCATAGCTGCAAGATTACAAAGAAGGAATTAAAGAGGAACACGGTTCTTATACTTCGTACGCTCTCTCCTCTTTTGGCATACCAAAATCACTTTTTCCAAATGTTCCCAAAAATCGTCGAAATTTGTATCCAATGCAGCACCTCATCCACCTACCCACCTACGAACATGGACGCCCTACATAGATCCTACATAAGATGATAATAAGAATGAAAGTGAAAGTTGAGAACAAGGACAAGAAGAAAGGAATATGACCATATCTTTCGCTCCACTTTCCCCATCTTCGTCTTGGATTCCATTCAATGCTTTCTCCTTTGTTTCCTGTGCAGCAAACCAACTACCGTCAAGTGCATATCAAAATATAGGCCGCAGTTTGAATCGCTTCGATACTTGAGAGCCAAGTGGGTTAAATGCATAGGTACAGGTGTAGGCTCTCATGTGTCCCTGGGGATTTATGTTTTTTGAAAATGTCTCCTTTTCCAGGTCTGCATTGCGCACTTATGGAAATTGATAAAGAGGTACCAAAATACAAGGATTTGTGTCACATCGTCGTCCTCCTCCCTTCTTCACTTCCTGATATGACAGTAACACTTCCTCAGTTGACTTTTTATACTCAATAATATCCAATTTCATACCTTCATTTTCTGAATGCTGCGTACTCCACTTCTTCTGGCAGGAAAAAGTGACATTTCAGAGCCAATAAACAAAAAAACTTTCACAATGACAGCGTTGTGGGGAACTGTAAGCTAAGCTATAGGT
>JAQIWU010002450.1:0-12188 GCA_034696445.1 Isotomiella minor
AGTGGGTTGGCGAATTATGTGACGCTGGAGGACATGAAGGGGAGGATGGTCGTGGTTTTGTGCAACCTGAAGCCTGCAAAGTTGAAGGGGGTCCTGAGCAATGGGATGGTGTTGTGTGCGTCGAGGTGGGGGCTTTCCCACTTTGATACCAATTCACACACAAAGTGTGTGTATTGGTATCAAAGTGTGTGTTTTCTTTTGAGAATATTGAGTAAAATGTAAATCATTTCACAGAGACGCCCCAAAAGACGTCGAACCCCTGCTGCCCCCACCAAACGCGAAGGCAGGAGACCGAGTCGTGGTAGAAAACTACGAGGATGGGATGCCTGAAGACGTTCTAAACCCCAAGAAGAAAGTGTGGGAGAAGTTGTCTGTGGATTTCAAGGTTCACTCTTCCCATGTTGCCCAATGGCAGGGGAACGACCTTATCGTGAGGAGTTCAGGGGTTCAAAGTTACTGCCAAGATTGTCAATGTGCCTGTAAGATGATTGTAACGTAACTTTTTTGTGGCTTTTTTTGTAATGAATTAAAAGAATTTTTGTTCCTATGTTTTGTGGTTTTTGAGCAGAAAGTCTCTCCTTGCCCCATGTCATTAGAGAAAGGGATCAATTTTTGAAAGCATTGGAGAACATTTAGCATAATTGACACACTGAGCTCATTGATGTGCTAATGAATTTTCAATGCTGTTCACAGAAGTGTGACATTAGTTACCCCCTACGAACATCCACACGAAGTGTGGATGTTGGAGGGGATAATCAGAGTGGATTGTTGAGCTATTCGAATAGCATCAATTGCAGTGGTGGCAGTGGGGGTGGGGGGAGTGGGGACATGCTGCCTGTTGGTATGTGGATTTTTGTTGTGTTTTTTTAATCAAATTGACCCAAGTTTCTGTGCAGAGACCGTGGGAGCTCGACTAGAAACAGCCTGCAGACTCCTCCACGGCATTGGGGGGAACAATACTCGCGTGAGTGAGATTGGAGTCGAGATTCAAATTCTTTCAGAGGACCTGAGGAGGGTGGGGCCGTTGTTGGAGGGTGCGTATCCAGGTTGGTCATGAGGGTTTTGCTAAGTAAAAGAGTGTTGATGAGGTTGGTGCTGTTACAGAAGTCCTGGACAGAGTCATGTCCTCGATGAGGGACGCCTCTGCCCAACCCAGTCTGCCCCCTTCCTTGAGACTGGCCATTTTTGAGTTGGTGGAGTTGAGGGCGTCCAAGTGGATGCTGCCGAGTGATAGCTCAAATTACTATAGGCAGAGGAGGAATATTAATGTATTAATCATACACTCTCTTCGTCTCTTCTCGAGTCTTTTAATTACAATTGACTGTATAGGAATCCTCAATCGACCCGACAGACCATCACCATCACAACTACACAACTCCCGCTGCAGCCCCCTGCATTAGTCCTCCTCCCCCATCTTCCTCTTCCGGCATTATTCCCCCTAGGAATAACAATCCGACCAACAACAAAATACTAACTCCAGAAGCCTACCCCTCATCATCGTCAGACCGATCTCCAAACGGCCCTTCCCCCATCCCTTCCAACTCTACGGCGGGAGGAGGGTCCTCAGACACCAGCACAAAGTCATATAGGGAGGAGATTGTCATCAAGAATTCTGATTCTGGAAAAGGTACCCTTTCTCTCCCAAGCCAACTTCAAAGAAGTTAGCTTTGGTGGAGAAAGGTTGTTTTGAATGTTATAGCTATTTTTGATGTAAAAATCTTGTGACAATGTCTAGTCATGGGAGTGCGAGGGCGTCGCGTGCACATGATAGAGGCTATAAGCGACGTGTCAATCTCTTTTGAGAAAGGTTAGCCTTTCTCCCATTAAGGGTTAAAGAGTGTGTGTGGAAATTGTTTGTTTTAATGGGGTGATTAACAAAAGAGTGGTAGATTTAGACAAGGACAAAATGATTCTCCAAATGTCTCACTTCCCCTTATTTTTACAGTCTCTCCCTCAGCCAAGGAACGAGTCCTCTCCATCAATGGGTACTCGCAGCAGTCAATCACGTAAGACTTTTAATTAAAGTAATTTCCTTGTGACCAACATTTCCTTTTACAGGATGGCAAAACAGCTAATCCAAGACACGATCCAACGAAATTCCTCCCCCGTCTTTGACGCATCCGGCGTCGTTGTTGAAGGAGTGGAAGACGTGGAAAAAAGACTTTCCCACGTCTCCAAACCCGAGGACAGCTCTCTCATGCAGAGGTTCTGCTACTCTGTGAGTCTGGGGGGAGATGAGACGATTAGGATTACGGGGAGTACGTTGCAGTATGTGCAGGTAAACGATTTACGATTTCTGTAGGAGAAAGTGCAAAAATTGTAGTAACGATTGACAGGAAGCAAAGTTCGCCCTGGACGACTACTTTTCACAAAAGTATCCAGAGTTGTTTTTTGATGCGGGCAATAATGATCTTGAGGAGGAGGAGGAGGATTTTGTTGAGGCGTCGCGACGCCTCGACAAAATCTCGACGGATTTTGTGGAGGCGTCGGCAGGGGAGGAGGAGGGTCTGAAGTGTAAGCAAATAGTGATTTTGTAAATTGATTATAGAATTTTATGAATAGTGTCAAGGTACTACGACCGGACAACGTTGCTGAGCCTGGCACTGACAAAGTCGTCCATCGTTCTTCCCAATTTCCAGCATTTGGAGCCGGAAATTAGGAGTAGCATTGTGTTGGAGGTGGGTTTTTTGTGTGCTTTTAGTAGATTTTTATGAAAGTTTGAACGTTTTTCACGCAGAAACCGAGGAATTTCGATCCAGAAAAGTTTTGCAGGAGGAGGAGGGACTCGACTGATAGTTAGAGTGGGATTGTTATTTTTTTTCTTTTGTATGTTTTGTCAAAAAAATCTCTGTTCCGAGAAAAATGTTGCTGGAACAAAGCTATGCAAACTTTGACCTTATTTAGTCTCACGTCTCTGCCGTTGTTGCTATCGCTCGGGGCACTGTGAGAAAGTTGAACAAGACATCTCTTTAGTCTCTAGTCTCTAAAATCCAATTGTTCTTATACCTTTTAGTTGTACACTCTTTCTCTCTATACTAAAAGGCAACTTTCTTAAGAAGTTGATATGGTGGAGAAATTATCTTTTTATGCTGTGAATCATTCTTATTGTGATTTGATATGAGAGATTTCTCTTCGAATGTCGTGTTTTATTCAGTCTTTCTTTATGTCGAAGAAATAAATGATTAAAAAAGACATAAAAAACTATTCACATTCTTGATTGCTTTAGCAAATCTCACACTGCCTCATAAAAGTGGGTTTATGAGGTTTTACAAAAAAAAAAAAGATTTTTTCACTCGATCCATCAGCCGATCTTCTGCCTGCCCCACCAATTTTTCTCTCTCTCAAAAAAACCACAAAAAAAGATGCCCTTCTTCTTCTGCACAGTCAAGACCTGCATCAACTTTAGAAGAATAATCCCTGGAGGGATCCTGTGCAAACTCCTTCCACCACGCCCCCAACAACAAAGTGACTTGCTGTCTCCAACGGGTGGTGCTTGCAGTCATGCTTACTTCCAGTACCAACACTACCACCATCACCATAAGGTCCCGTCGTCCCTTGATGGGTCCTTGCCTAGAAGGCCGATTACCTGCTGTCCCTCCTTGCAGCAGAGCAATAGTACTCCGCCATCAGATCAATCATCGTTAAATCAGGAGACGAAGGAGAAGCTGGAGTCTCTCAAAGAAGTGTTGGCTCAGAATGTTTACTACGAAAAGTACAAGGACAAGTTTCGGCAGTTGGAGTTGTGAGTTTTACCTTTTAGGAGTTGATGTTGTGACTGTCTTTTAATTTATAGGACATCGCCGAGGGAGCTTCTCGCCAAGTTGGAGAACTTGGCAGGGACCCTGCCCTCGAGTGGTGCTAGTGACGGGAAAATTGGAGACAAGGCTGGAAGTCGTAGTAGTAGCAAACAGCATGTAATGTTAACAATAATAACCATAAAGAATGATTTGTTCACTTTACTTTGTACAGTTCATCCTGAATGACGTGATGGAACTGGACAGGATACAAAATTTAGATCGAGAGGATGTCATCTTTGTAAGTTTTCGAACAGGGTCACGTCATTAGTTTAACAGGGCTGTTTGTTAGCTGTGGCAAGAATTCCATCGAAAGAAGGAAGGACTCTTGGGAGCAGTGATGGCGGGTGGTGTCTTTGACAAAATGGCCCACATGGGATCCAAGTATTCCATGGTATGTCACATGCTTTGCTTATAGTCAATCATTTAATCCTTTCTCCCCCAAGCCAACTTCTTCGAAGTTGGCTTGGCAGAGAAAGGATCAACTTTTCCACAGTTCCTCCTCCCCCTCCCACGCTCAAACGGGTATGAATTCATGCTCGTGCAGTACTCCAACAAGGCTTTTCACTTCACTCCCCTCCTGGCCTATCAAACCCACAAGGAAAACGCTCCAGAGTGCTTTCGACTCATCAATTACACGGACCTCCAAGCCTCAAAGGACTTGGTCTTGATGCGGGGGGAGTTTGACAAGAATTTGCTGGTATTTGTTACCCTTTCTTTACCAAGCCAACTTCTTCGAAGTTGGCTTGGTAAAGAAAGGGTCAACGATTTTTGCATATTCTTTGATTTACCCTCGAATTTGTTTCACAGACCCTAAAAGAAGCCCACGTCCTCGCAGTTCAAGTCAATTTTTACTACGGGGAAACATCCGAGTCAAGAAGTCAGCTCATTGAGGCGTTCTCGAGAAAGGGAGACTTCAGTCACATGGACTTGATTGAGGAGTTGAAGAGGTTGCAGGAGAGTCATACGCATTTGTTTGAGTTTGAGGGGGTCTAGTCGTCCAGTCTTTTTGAAACATCGTGATTTATTTGTGGTTAAAAATATATGTACATGAGATCAGGAAAATTCAGTCTGTTTTAAAACATTATTAAAAACGGTATAAAAATGATCATTTCTCTAAGTCAACTTCTTCGAAGTTGGAGGAGAAAGTCAATTACGAAAAGATGACAAGTAATTTACAAAGTGATGAGTTGCATTTACAAAAACGTTGTTGGAGGAGGAAGAAGAAGAAGAAGGGGAGGGTTCATCACTGATTTCATCGTCAGTTGGCAATATTGCTGAAGCCGATGGGGGAGGTGGTGGGGTTTGGATACTAGTGCTGCTTGTAAAGTACCCATTATTTGTGGGGGGTGGTGCCGGTGGTGGTGGTGGGTGATACGTCGTAGTGGGTGCAGGGATATCGGTCACTGGGGAAGAAATTATGTCTTCTTTTTTCTTTACAACTCTTTTCTTTTTGAGTATCTTTGGCTGTTGATTCTTGCCCGACGGTTTGGGCTGTGTTGCTGACCGCTTGTAGAGATTTGGATGCTGCTTGGCTTCGTGGCTAAGAAGGTTGTCTTTTCGTACAAAGGTCTTGGGGCACACGAGACAAGAGTATGGCCCTCCTCCCACCTTCTTTTCTTTCACTTTGATCTTTGACTTGTATGCAATATTGCTCAAAGTGCTAACAGGACCACCTGTCAGTACAGTGTTGACAGTTGTTGGCATTTGTTTAACAACCTTCCTTTTCTTCACTTTCTCTTTCTCAGCCTTCTTTTCTGTCGGGGGTGGAGGCACCAACTGATCCATAGACTCTGGATGAAACTTTCTAAAGTGGGCCTTCAAACTTTGATACTGGATGTAGTACTTAGTGCACAGAGGGCAATAAAGGGTCTGGTCTTGAGCTTTAGCTTCTTCGTGTCTTTTCATGTGTTGTTCCAACCTGTTCTTTCCAGTCACGAAACGGAGACACTCTGGACATTGATGTTTATTGCCCAATTGGTGCATTTTGACATGCTGCTTTAAAATGTCTGGCCGAAGGAACCGTCGTTCGCACATGGGGCAGTTGTGAATCTCTTCTGACTGATGGGACCTAAGGTGGTCTGCGAGTTTGTCTTGTCGCGAGAAGCGTTTGCTACAAATATCGCAGGGGAACAGCTTTTCCGAACTGCAAAAAAATATTTTTTGTTAGAAAAGAAAAGAATTTTATACATTTTACCTGTGACTATACAAATGACGATAGAGCTTGTCTCTCCGCTGAAACTTTTTAGGGCAATGATTGCACTGCCACAGGGGTTTGTGAGACGCCGTATGGTTGAGGAGCCTCCGTTCCATTTTAAAAGTCTTGCCACAAATGTTGCACTTGAACTCTGGTTGCTGCTGTGAAGAAGAGGGATCTGTAGGTTTATTCACATCCACATTGTCATCCTGGCTGATCCTAATCACTGGACATTTCAACTTGGATTTGACCAACGATTCTTTATGGTTCTTAGACGAAGAACAAGTTTCATTCTCATCATTGATCCTCTTCATTTTCTCTGCAAACTTTCGAACTTTGCTAGACTTTGAGGGAATTACGAACGTTTCTATCAGGATTTCCTCTCGTGTCTTGTTTGTCGTTTGTTCTTCCTCAAGGCTTTCCTGATTATTTTGTTGTTGTTGTTTCAATTTCAGTCGGTTCTTTATTGACTCCACGCTCAGGGTGCAAGAGTGACGTTGCAATCTTTTCATGTCGGAATACTGCATTTTGCATAGTTTGCACTGGTAAGGGTTCCCTGCGTCGTGCTTTTCTTCCAAGTGGTCTTTCAGGTAGCGTTTGAGACGGAAAGATTTCTTGCAGCAGGGGCATGGGTACTTTTCGAGTTCTTTCTTTATGACGGTGGTGGGTTTGCTGACTTGAGCTGTTGTTGAGGTCGTTGGTGGTTCAACATGAAGGACAGCAGCAGAGAACGCCTCGCTGCTCCCAGCATAACCATCTTCGACGTCTTTAAGACCATTATTCTGTGTAAGACTGTCATCACATGGCGATGGGGGATTGCAATAATACGGTGCACCGGACTCATCAAAGTTGGTTTGTTGATTATTCCTTTCATAGTCAACACTTTGTTCATTTGTCAATTCAGTCTCAGCCAGCTCTTGGATGACTGCAACCTCCGCTGCTGCTTCGGCGTCGTGGTATCTCTGAGCACTCAGTTTGAGGTTAATTTCGCAGGGGTTGGGATTATGGTGGGTTTGGTGATGATTTTCTCCTTGTGACGTGTCGTACTCCCACCACTCTTGATTGCTTATTGGCGAAGGTGGCTTGTCCATCGACGTGGAACTTGATGGCAGAACGACGAGATTGTCCATTGGAGGATGATGCTGGGAGGGAGCGGGGTCAAAGAAGGACAGTGGAAGTGGTTGTTGTTGCTGTTGAGTCTTTGGTGAGTTGGTGTGTTTGTCTAGATGGGAAACTACATTATTGACACATTAAAAGCATAACAAATCATTACCCATTAACAGGTCATGCTCCGGTTCTGCAACCGTGTGATTCGTCTCTTCAATAAAGTTCTCTTCCGGATACAACTCCAGAATAATGCAGTCGTCAAACGCACACAACACGCCTCGTACAGCATGTCGATGTGTGTCCTTTTGTTGTCCATTGAGACCTACACATATTTCAATCGTGATACAGAATTATTAACTTTCATGTTGTGTGCTGTGCACTACTCACGTTGCGCATCCAAATGGCACACAGCACATCGAAAATGAAAGTTCGGTTCCTGCTCTCTGCACGAATTAAAGTGGCCAAACCCCGAATCTGTCCACTGCTTGAGATGAAAGACGACCCGTTCCTCAACGTACATTTTCCCATGCACTGAATGTCCCATCGTCGCAGTTGCACCCGGTGCTGGTTCCCCATTGTTCAAATTCATTGGATTACCCGACTGAGGCGCAGGATTATTCGAGACAAGAACTTCAGTCTCGTCAGCAATCATCATTGAGCCACAGTTGCCGTTTATCATTGGAATGGTTGAGATGGGGTTCGAATTTAGGGGGTGATGATGGCCGTCGTTTATTGCTGGAATGTCGCTCATCAAATCCAATGAATTGGAATGTTGCTGCTGCTGTTGGCAGGAAGAGAGGGATTCGTCTTCCATGTCCATGCTGTGGACCATTGGGTTTGGGATTGTGTGGACGTTGTACTGTTGATAATTGGTTTGAGTTTAAAATTGTTAAAAATACGTACGAAGGACTTACAGTATCATCAATTCGCAATCCACTTCCGTCATCCTCCTCGTCATCCTCATTGTCTTCGTCTTCTTCATCTTCGTCGTCTGAGCAGTCGTCGGTGTCCTCTCCCAAGTCTAAACACACATTTTCAGAATCAGAAGCTAACACAAGAAACTGTTTTTTCTTACCATTCGAAATCCCCAAACTCTGCCCATCCGACCTCGGCACAGATCCATTATCCCCCTCATCGTCCACCAACGACCGTTGTTGCTGCTGCAGTCCCAACTCCTCCGAGTGATGATGGTGATGATGGTGGTGGTGGGATGAGGACGATAACGATGGATCACTCGCAGTGGCCACAGCAGACGAAGCAGCTATCCCTCCAAAATGAACCGCTTGTTGAAACCTGTGTCGGAAGTCGAGGCTGAGTCTTGTTGGAAGGACGAGTGGGTAGTCGAAGATGGACGCCGTGTCCGTGGTGGTGGAGGAGGAGGGTGCGTTTAGATTGATGAGGCAGTTTGGTTGTTGACCGATGGGTTGCCAAAGGGCAGTAGGAGAGGATGTGGCTATGATCCCTGGATTCCAGTGGGAGGAGGAGGGAGGTGGGTTGGCTGTGGTTGAGGTTTGTTGTGAAGAGTCCACGACTACTTCTCCAACCACCATCAGTCGATCGCCGAGTTCCATTTTTCTTTAAAAAAGTTTTAAAAAATTGCACTTTTTTGTTGGCGATTTAAATTAATTTTTCAGACTTGGCGGATTGAGAATGGGGAGAAGTGAGACGGTCTAAAGAGCCGGTTTCGTTCTTTTTCAAGTTCAAGGACATATTTTTCCAAAATCCTTTTGAGAAAAAAAGTAAACAATGCCCCATTTGCGAATTGAGACGAACGTGCCGAGGGGACAGGTTCCTGCGGACTTGGCCAAGACCCTGTGTCAAGTCATTTCTTCTTCGTTGGGGAAGCCGTTGGAGGTGTGTTAAATTAAGCATCAAAGGAAATGTAAGCAAATGTCATTGATTTCTACAGTACTGCTGCGTGACGATCGTCCCTGACTGCATGCAGTCGTGGGGAGGTGGGGACGAACCCTCTGGACAAGCCGTCGTCATGTCCATCGGCCAACTTGGGGTCAAGGAGAACGTGAAGCATTCAAAAGTCATTTTTGAGGCGGTCAAGAAAGGTTTTTTTAAGTGCTTTTGTGAATGATGTTCTTTTGAATGGATTTGTGATTTTTTTTATCAAGGACTCGGAATCGCCCCTGACAAACTCTACATCCACTTCCAAGATGCCAAGTCTCAGGATGTGGGATACAATGGGACTACTTTCTATGAGATTTTTGGGGGGTGAAGTGTTAAAACTTGATTGTATTTAAAAAGGATAAAAAGGATAAAAAGTAGATAAAAAGCACAAATTCAATTAAAGTTAAACCTTCTTCTACTTCTCCCTCTATTATTATTGCCACTACTGACCTCTTCTTCATCACTGCTATAAACAACGTCATACTCCTCCTCAAAGAACTCATCATCATCATCAATCAAACTAATCAACTGACTAGAAGCCTTGTTCGCGGCAGGCCTTTGCTCTGACGTCCCCCTTGCTCCCTGTTCCTTCTTATCAATCTGGTAAGCTCTTTCCGACGCTAGATTCCCATTCCAAACCATGATTGCAGAGTCGTTCCCCCCACTGTAGCCTTGCTGATACATGTCATCGTAGGTAAAGCAGTTTGCGAATTTGAAGTGTCCAACGAGTTCCTTTTCCACCTTACATTCACGCATGTTGCAAACTGAAATGGTGTTTCCCTTTGGGACAAAGACGATGGGAGGGTCGGTCTCTGAGGAGAGGCCTATCTGGAAGTTGCCGTGGCCTTTGGGGGGTTTCTGGCCGTAGGTTAGAGTTGAGATGAGGGCTTCTGAGTTTGGGTGGGTCTCTGACTTCCATCTTCGTATCCTGCCATCTCCACCGAAGCTGTAGAATTCCATGCCGTCCTTGCTGTATCGGATGGACATGACGGGTCCTTCGTGGGCTCTGGCCAGGACGTTTGCTGTATTGGAAATTGGATCGTTTAGATTTCGGCCAAAGGAAAGTATTGTTTGTACCTTGCTCTTTGAAGTCACGGGTCCTCACTCCTGGTCGTACAACCTTCACACCCAACGCCCCATAGCATCTGTAATTGTGGGTGCTTCTGATGTCCCATTCAAGGAGGTGACCCTGTTGAGTCCCTACGAGGAGCAAGGAGTGGGAGTAGGGACTCCACCGGACTTCCTTTGCCGTTGTGAATGTCTCTGGCAGCGATTGTATTGCGCTAAAGGAATAGGAAATTTTAAAGGGCTCGTATTTCAAACAGTTTATAGTACCTCCCGCTCCGGACATCAATGATACGGACATCGCCATCGGAGCAGGCTGTTATAGAGAAAAGGATACTTAATACGATGAAGACGGATTGGATGTTATGTTCGCATACCCGCGATGAGGGAGCCATTGGAAGGGTTGATGTGGTGCCGACTGATGGGTTCATCCAGATCATAGCTGTCCACTGGACGACTGGTTTTGTTTGCATCCCACAGGAAGAGTTTGCCTGTGAAGGAGGTCGTCATTAAAGGACATAAGACTAAAAGTATACGGATCCAATACCATCGGAGGAACTCGTGACAAAGAGCCCATTGTCCTCAGGATACCACTCCACCGTCCCAATGCTCCTCGTATGGGCCAACTGTCGAGGGCACTGACAAACCACCCTCTTCTTATGGTCAATCTGTCCGGACAGGTTGAAGGTGTCGTGGATGTACCACGTCCCGTCGTTCGCCCCTGACAGTAGACTGTAACAAAGAGAGACAAGATAATGTGTGTTGTGGTGTCCTATAGTAATGATTCTGTCTTACTATCTCCCCGTGGAGTCCACGTCGAGGGAGAAGACGGCCCCTGACATGACAGGGTCCACAATGGAGACGGAGCTGAGGGAAAAGTTCAACGTCCTTCGAGTCACCTCGGCCTTTTGAAAGGTGGCAGGGGTCATGAGGCCTTGGCGAACTTGTTCCAGGCAGGAGAGCATTGTCCTGTCACGACTGACTTGTGCAGTGGTTGATTGACCACTACTGCTCAAATCGAAGGAGGGCAATTATGACGACGAAGACGACGAGATTTCGTCGACATTTCGTTCTCAGCTGTCTCGAAAGCGAGACCATAACAAAAGTCAGGAGTCTCAACTTGCCTCTCTCATTTCTGGTGGTCTTTATCAACTTTAGCGTTTGCAAACATGTCAAGACTGACCCTTTGCAAATGTGTGTCCATTATTGCAATGATTAATTGGAATGCCGGAATGATTGATTCCCCCAATCCTCAATAAATCGGTCAATCGCTCCTGAATTGACATGTCAATGCAAATGTAGGTAAGTGATCCGCAAGGATATAATTATTCGGTCAATTACAATCGGTCAGTGTGCTGACACCCAATACTTTCAGGTCAACTCATCTCATTTGCATAAAAAAAGTCTTTGATGTAATACTTTTCTATGCGTGTAAAAAAACTAATTACGCACAGTCCCATATTAATACTTTGTGTAGGACACACTGACCATTGAATGAAGAAAGAAGAAGAGAGGGAACAACAATAGGAAGCAATTAGCCACTGCCAAGCCGTTGGTTTGGTAGTGGTAACAATCGAATGTTTTGAACACGAAATCCATTTATAGCCGATAAGGATATAAAAGAGTCGATCAAATCAAACATGTCTGCTTCAGGCACCTTCACGAACTAATCGAAAATGACTCTTCGCTACCAATGCACACACTTTGTGTGTGCATTGGTATAGCGAAGTGGATAAAATGTGTGAAATATTGTTGGGTTGGGGGTGAAAAGCTATGAAAAGAAGTTTTAGCCTACTTTCAGAGAGAGAAAAACTTTCTTTGGTGGTGAGTTTGGATGTCTCACCTTGCCTCTTGCAAATGGTTAATTGTTGTCCTTTAATTCTGCTGTGTGGAATTTCTCTTAATCAACCTCGAGAGATTAGTGACAGTTGAATTGGAAAAGACTGAAAGGCTTTGCTGCGGCGGCTAAATTTTTTCAAGTGTCTTGGTCATCTTCTCTCTCTCAACTTCTTCGAAGTTGGCTTGATAGGGATTGCTGACCATCACCTTCATCATCATCAGATCCATCCACCTAATCAATCTCTATCAAAAAATTCTTAATTTAGTCATCCTTTTTATGTAAATGA
>JAQIWU010002451.1:0-12181 GCA_034696445.1 Isotomiella minor
CTTACACTCATCGCTTGTTTTTCCTCTTCTTGCAACTTAGCCAGTCTCATTCTCTCTTTTTCTTCCAGATCAGAATTTAAAAAATTCATGAAATCACCACCAGGTAGTCCATACTTTGTTCCGCTAACATTGAGTTCTGCTTTCTGGGCAAACGTAAGGTTTTCAAGGTTGACCAACAAATCAAAATCTACTTCTTCCTCGGATTCTTCATCTTCCTCCGGATCCCCTCCGCCACCACCGTCTTTATCTTTCCCTACCGTTGCTGACCATGCATTTGCAGCCGGAGTGCTATCATCGTAATTGTAGGCTATTGCTGCTTTTGGAGCGGCAGGCTTCTCTTTAGCACGATGGTGATGGTGGAAATGCTTCCCTGGTCCAGTCACGGTCCCAAATTGTTCTTCTATGTGGATTTGGTGTAAAAACTTGTCTTCTGAAGCTGGAATATTACAAAAGTACAAAATTATATACAGCCTATCTCTAGGACAACAGAAACGTACTTTTCGACGATTCATTCTGAATGAGAATCCGATATCTTTCATAATTCAGTTTAGACGCATTGTCTTCCCTCACAGGTTCTTCTGAATGGTGTTCAGGGATTATATCTAAATGCGCACGGACGTCAAATCGGTCAATCATGTTGTCTTTGTTCCCTTGCCATGGCATCCTGGACAACAAATTAAAAATGACTCCTCATCATCACCTTGGCATAGATAAAATAACACCTACATGCAATTTTCCGCCTGTGCCGTGATCTGAGCGTCCAGGTATATTTTGCAAGGTCTCCCATGAACCTGCATGAATTGTGTAGGGTCCGCTTTAAACTTTTCGTAAAACTCCCTTCGTCGCTCCGCCCTCCTCTTGTAGTCGACCACCATGGTCCGAATCTTCTTCTCCTGCTTCCTCGCCTCGTGCCACATCCTCTTGATTTTTTTGGTACTTCAGTCTTTTCTTAAAGTCTCATTATTATTAATTTTAGGCAGGGCCTCCTTCCCGATCCCGATAAACCCGTCTCCATCTGTTTTACAGTGGAATGAAGGTTTGTATTAGACAGACATGGACACGGTAAATATTTAAACGATCGAAGGACTTACCGACCTCAGGACCTCAGACACGGACAAAGATACATGTCCGACGAAATTTACTTTTATTTTAATTTTTTTAAAAATTCTGTTGAATTTCGGGGATGCGGGTGAGCACTGACTCGAATGAACTGCCCGAGTCGAAGCAACCACAAACGCAACGGGGTGAGTTGAACAGCCGAAGCCAAAATATGGTTCGCCGACGTGAAACTGAAGCATCACCAAAATTCATGAAAATCAAATTATCTAAAAAACCTTTCATTTATTGCCACGAACTCTCCAAAAAAACGTAAATACAGGATCAAAAATACTAATCACAACTAAACTTGATAATTTTACTAGAGATTCTCAAGAATAATAAATATAAAAAACGGAGGATATTAGGAATTGGAATTGTCAAGCCAACTCTTCTAAAATGAAAATTATATATTCATATTCTTCTGATCCATAATTATAAACACTGATGTCAAAGTAAAATTAATCAAATATCCTCCTCTGAAGAGGTATGAAGTCTCTCCTAGGAGGTCTGAAGCCATCTTCATCTTCTTCTGAGCCTGAGGAGTCATCTCGTCCCCACACCGGCCCCTGTCGTGCTGCTGCCAAAGCGGGAGAGAAATTAACGTTTGGAAAGGTAGTTTCCAAGGTGTCTAGAAAGTTGTGGTACTTTCTCCCCAAAACGAATGGAATGTCTACGAACTGAAGGCTTGTGGCTGGAATGTTGCGACCATCTTCGTCGTCAATGGTGGGTCGTAGAAATCCTTTTACCAAGGGTAGGAAGGTTTCCCAATTTGGCCTCTCCACACTTTCAACACGGGGAGGCCCACCAACTATTGACGCATATCGATAACTGTCTACGGGGTTCACTGTCAGTTTTGAAAGACGGGGGAAATGTCTTCTGTAATTAATTTTAGTCACAATTGGACTTGCATTAGGATCATCCGGATGGAGCAATGTTCGGCCAAATTTAAAGCCTATAGCAGCATCATCACGTAGGCGATACAACCAACCAGCGTGACTCAAATCAAAACGCAAGAAAACTGAGAGAGTCTTCAGTTTCCGCATTGCCTGTGGGAAATGGATGTTGAATGTTAGGTGTGGGCGAAGTTCAATGCGGAGCGTCAGTTCCTCTAAGCTGTCTGCATGCCTCTCGAGAACTGAGAGTAATGGAGTAGATGCTGCTGATGGGTGAAGTTGACCCAGGTCCAGTTTCTTTAGAGCGTACGTAATCAGAGTTCCTTGATGGAGTAATGATAGGGGTCGAAGTTCAGGGTCACTCAAATTAGTGGAATCGATGGTAATGTTTGTTAAGTTGACAAACTCTGCCTGGTTTTTACCAACCTCTTCCAAAACATATGGGGAATAGTTGGTCAGGTGCAGGATCTGAATGTTCCGCATTGCTGGGATGAACCATTGGATAACACGTTGTAAGAAGATTTGGGAATGGGGCGGCCTGTGCTGCCACGGACGAACGGGTTTGTCGAAGAAGGAAAGAGAAAGGGACTGGAGGTGAGGAAATGGAGTCATAGAAGACGGCATGACGTTGCAAAACCAGTTCATCTTCTCCAGCGTTAGTGTTTTCAAAGTATTTCTCACGCCGCACAGCAACTTTTCAAACATTGTCATACTCGTATTTGATTCTACTGTTCCAGCTAAGCGAAGACTTTGAACATTTGGTGTCTGTAGATTTGAGTCGACAAACCAGACAAGATCCTCCAACACCTTCTTGTCTCTCATCGTCTTCTTGTGGGATTGGGGATCATCATGCCCGTAGTGTTCGCTATCCTCCGATAAATGTATCCTCCAATGTGGGAAGTTCAAGTTATTCAGTGGGGAGTAGGCGTAGTTTGAGAATTGCATGAGGGCATCCGTGGTATCCCAGACACGACCAAGCCAAAATGTAATAATCACGTTCTCTCGAAGCACTTTGAGAGCCTCGTCGCTCCAAACATGCGAAACCAAGCGAAGATCCTTCACCTTCTGCGTTGGAAGGAAAAGAAGAATATTTCTGACAACCTACAAAAATAACGAAGCATTTAATTTTGAAGAGCATGTGAAGAGCAGTGAGAATGTGAAGGAGAATGCATGTAGTCTTACCAAAGGATTCACAAGTGTCCCTTCATTCTGTTCATTTTGAGCGTCTCCTTTTTTGGGTCTAGCAGATCCCTACAAGAAGAAAATATGCCTCAACGTCCCTGTCACATTAGTTTCCACAGTTTCCACCTAACTAAGGCAACATACCTGAAACACGTAGAAGCAAAATCCTGCTGTTTCGCTCTCACTGCCAATGGAAATGGTCAAAACATCCCCAAAAACAAGTTTCCGCCTAAATGATGGAGGCGAGGACTCCGTGGTTTCCTTCTCATTGCTACTTGTTGCTTGAGCATCCACAGTGTCAAGGCTTACACGTTCCAGTGCCACACCATTGACAAATACGACAGTAGAATTCAGTCCCTGTGGCTATTAATGAATCTTATTAAAACGTTGATTTCGCACAATTTATCAATTAGAATTACCAAAACAGGCTCAGGCGAGATCCAAATACACTCATCCGTACACTCCAAATTAAAATAGTTTTCTTCTTTGGGGAAATCCAGATTTAAGTAGACAAATTCTCCCTGGCACTGCCGACTCACGAACTTGTTCCCGAACGTGTACTAGAAGCGATTACAAATAATGTCAATATGGCAACGACACGGTCATAGCATGAAATTAGTATTTACCTTTTGTCCCTCCACATACCTCAATGTGGCAAATGGTCGCTGACGAAGCGAACTCGGTAGACTCTTTCCAACTATATCCTTTGCGTAGCCCGTCTCCAAGAGGTTCTTATTGTACTTAAAACCGGTCTCAAAGAAATGTCCAGGTTGAGCAGGGCCAAACGGAGGTACTTCAAAGTCGCTGCAAAAGGAAGTTAAAGTCAGACCAAGGATATACAAAATACTTTTATCATCATAGACTCACCTTATCACCATTTCCCTGACATGGGACAATAGATTGTCCCTTGCATGCCTCCTCCTATGTTGACCCATTCTGACGGCTGGAATCCTTTCCCCATTGCAGTTGGGACACTCCACGTCCACAGGGATAACCTCAGGATCAACAGGACCATCGACTTGGATGTCTGACATGATGTCAATATGGAATAAATTAATTTTAATTTGTTTGTTTAATTCCTTGAATAACAACGTCACAGGAGTCTCTCAAATCTTCATCTGCTCTCTTCGCGCTGCTTTGGCAACTCGATCGATTTTGATGGGCTGCTGATCTTGGGAAGGAAAATATCTAAGAAATTTTCCAAAAACAAAAATTTATTTTTTCCTGACAAAAAATGAACCGTAGTTGTGACAGCGGGGGTGCCAAAGCCACGAATACGAGTTTCCTCAACAACCTGGAGGATGAGGACGAGGACATTAACAACATCCCCCTGGCCGACGATGACCCTCAGGGTAAATCATTTATTGCACTTCACTTCGTCATGTCAAACTCGTACTCAAAAAGATAACAAAGTAGACGTAATTAATGTAGTTGGTAGTTATATTGTACTGTAGGTCTTTTTTCTTTTTGTCGGAATTCGTATGAATTGTAGCCTTGATACCGGAACCCGATGAGACACCCTCACAGTCAGAACAAGTGACATCCTCATCCGCCACAGGCACTGGACTCAGTCGAAGCTTTGACTCATTTCCTTCTACTTTCACAAATGACAGCCTCTCTAGTGCAGGTCTCTAAATAATTAGTCTCTTAGTTGTCGTCCTTAACCTTAATTAGAGATTAGTACATACTTAGCCTGTAGGCTTCAGCCACACTGCTTGTTTCAGATCCTTCGTGTCCATAATTTTGTTACATTTTGCTCATTCATTTGTCAAGTTCCCAAAAAACCAAAATCGCGGATCGGGTGTTTAATTGAATGTCTTCGGTTTGGTTTTGTAGGCTTGGACCCTGACTTAAGTCAAGACGAACAGGAGGAGAAAGCTAGTCGAATCGCACAGGTTTTGGAATTGCAAAATACTCTTGATGGTGAGTCCCTCCCTTTTAATAAAGCAAGACCCTGAGTAATTGTTTTGTCATTTAATCTAGATCTGTCACAACGGGTGGAAAGCGTCAAAGAAGAGAATCTGAAATTGAGATCTGAAAACCAAGTCCTTGGGCAGTACATCGAGAGTCTTATGTCAGCTTCTAGCGTATTTCAGCCAACGTCTCCAAAAACTAAGCGAAAGTAAATTCTAGATCAAAAATACTCAAGTGCTTGACATTCAATGCATGCTTAGACATTAACACAAAATTTGTGTCACAAATATTTATTGATAATAGACTAAGACTACTTATTTATTGCAATGTGCTTCAGGATGAAGCATCAATTTCTTACGTTTATACTTGTTTTGCCTAGTCTATTAATCGTCAAACAGCACTTTTTTTGTTATTGAAGCTTTTCATGTTGTACCTTATCATTACCTTGTTGAACGCTTGAACATGTTTAAGTTACGTTTACATTTTGGTGCCTTACGTTAAAGTTACTAGTAGAACAGTTAAGCCGAAGACACAGAGCCAGAAGGACCGATCGATAAAGCATAATGCAAAGGTCAGTATGTTTAAGTTGGCCTATTCTTATGCTATCACATCCACCATGCAATACTCGTAAGCGTAGGAGTATGCAAATGGAGTATGGACCCACATTTTTACTCATTTTTTTGCGAAATTCCAGAGGTGGAGGAGGAGGCAGCAGTGGACACTCCAGCAGTACCAGCAGCAGGCATAGTGCTTCTAGCAAAAAGTAATATCTCCAACCCAAACACTTTGATTTCCAGCATGGCCACATATGTTATCAGCTAATCGCTACCGCTACCGTTCTTGACTTTATTACTAAGTACTTTTCTTTGTCAATATCAAAAATGCAAATAATAAATTAGTAGAGACTTGTTCAAAGAACATCCCGCTAAATTCATTCTGCACTGCATAGTTATTTTTGTCCACTGCTGAACGAAGACCACGGAAGCTGATATATAAGTAAGACGAAGACACAGTGCCAAGTCACTTTCCACGCGCGACATGCAACTTGTCTACCTTATCAATCATCAAAGTTCGGGTTGGCTGTGTATGTCGAAATGCCTAGAACATTCAAGGTTTGCCCAGCGACTTCTTGCATCGGTTGTCAAGGCACCTTTTTTGAATTTTTTAATTGCCTCATTTGGACATCCATACTGAAACCAACCTCGCCAACTAACGGAGCTGACAACGTTTTAAATTTTTCAGAACGCTTCGCCTTCGATTGCATAATTTTACAACTTCTTCAAACTGTTTTCTCATTGTGCCCCAATCTAGATCGACAGACCTAAATGGACAAATCAGAAAGTTAAAATGTAGATCTGATAAATTTCACCTCGACTGTTTTTTCATGAAAGCTTTGGGATAACTACACTTCGCATCAGGGGAAGCTTTAGTTATTTTAGAAAAAGCCGGTTCGCTTTAATGACATGCTGTCGCTGTCAACGAAAGGAAGCACCATACGGTTCAAGTTCTTCGATTGGTGATTGGTGCCTGTTTTTTGTTGGTTGGTGGTGAGGATTTAAAAGCGATGTTGACGACGATAGGTTTAAGTTGACTGGAATTTTTTCTTTACTATGCATTTTTTATATTTGGGAAGAATCCGGTTTTTGCAGCTTTGGATTGTAGTAGGCCAATTCGCTTCTTGTCGGATGGATCGTAGATTTTGGTTCCCCACATTCTATACCACCATGGGACCATTATTTCCGTCAATTTTTGTGATTTTGCTAGGACTCTGCTATTTTTCTGAAGGAGTCTTAATATACCCCAAGAGCTACAGAGATGAAGGTTCAACAGGAGACGTTTATAACGGCGTTAAGGTACAAGTCTTTCCTATTAAACACAACAACAGATTGCGACAGGTAGTATATTTTGTTTGTCAGGTTGAAGAGCCTTACAAATGGATGTACAGGAAGAGCAATGCCTCTGACTTAAGGCGTTACCTTGGGGAACAGGCTGCCGTCACCAGGGACTTCGTGGGAGGTTGCAAGAGTCGTGTCAAGTTTGTAGAAATGTTGACCAAGGCAGAAACCACTCCCAAATACAGCAACGCGTGGAATTTGGGTGGCCGATATGCCTACGTGAAACAAGACGGACCAGACTCCACGACCCCGTGGTATATCCAAGATGCTTTCGACTCACCCCCACGAAGACTCTCGTTAAGTGGCACTCTCTCCCGAGATGGAAAGCTCCTGGCCGACTTTGACCCAGAGAAGAGAGAGTTGTACATCAGAAATATTAGTGGGACGAACGAGGGGATTCTTGTGGAAATAGTTTCCATTGATCAGGAGAGTCTCCATCACACTGAGTTCGACTGGGCACCTGACACCTCCGGCTTCTTCTATGTTCATAGAAAAACAGTGGAGATTGAGGACATAGATGGTGAGACTGAGGAGGAGAGAACGCTATACTACTTGAAGTTCCACAAGATACGACAACCTGAGAAAAAGAGGGATGCAGTTTTAGTGAGCCCTGGCGATGGCGTCTTTTGTGGGGCGAACACAAGCAACTGCATTCTAGAGTAATGGAAGATTGACATCGCACAAAATTGGACACTATTAATTTTTATTGACTTGCCTACTTGTAGTGAAATCACCATATCGAACGACGGTCAGTACCTCCTTGTCACAAGCAATGCCAAGGTGGACGCATCCCGCTACTACTTTTACAACCTTCTGAAACTCAACCCTAAAAATCCTGCAAGTGGCTTTGTGGTCATCCCAGTGAAGCATTGGGTAGAAAGCAGTACCAAACAGTTGGTCAGTTCTGAATTTCCACTTATATGAGTACATGGTTAAAAATTTCCTTTACACAGCACTTGATCGCTCATTACGAAGAAAAGTTATACATTCTCAACGAGATAGAGAAGCCTGAAGTCATCAGCCCAGTCACCGTTGTCCCTCCGGCAGGATTAGAAGGGGGAATTACATACAGTCTTCTCTGGGGAAATGCCACTTTGACGGCTAGTGAGACTGGTAACATTTATGACGCCATTGTCGTAGGAAAGGATAAACTCCTCGTGGGATATCATAACGAGGGCGATGCTAACAACTCCACCGTGATCCTTCACTCTTTAAAAGACGGCAGCGTTCTGAAGAAGTTCCCTGTCAAATATCAGCAAACGTGGTGGTTTAGTGGAAGGCCAGATGAGAGTGAAATCCTTTTCGTCATTTCAATCATTGACCAACTCTCTGAGATTTATGCATTTAATGCGTCACAACCAGAGTCAGACTTGAAGCCATTCAAGACCCAAGAAATGAAGACCGAATTGGATTTGCTCATCTATCACTCGAACCTCGTGAATGACACAGTTCACAACGTGACCATCATTAGGAAGAAGGTATATTCAACAAACATTGACGGTATCAAATAATAATGCAAACTTCTTTTACCAAAGGACTTTAAGAACAACGGCACTTCACCCGCTTTCATTTTCTTGGATGCAGAAAGCATTTTCTCTCCTAAAAACCTGGCGTTTATTGACAATTATGAAGGAATCATTGTGGTTCATGAACAGTAATTTTATTCTTCTAAAGCAACCCAAGAAATCTAGACCATCTAAAATGCGATACAATCTTTCAGGTTGGAGGACACGTACCCATTCCACCACAAACCCTTCTTCTCTGACGCCGTAGAAATGACCCAGAATGCCCAGAACGTTGTGGACTTAATTGACGCGTTGATTAAAGAAGGATATACTTCAAAGGGGAAGGTAATTCTGGTTGGTTATGAAGCCAATGTGGCCCTTGCTGCTAATGTCGTCAACCAAAGGGCTGACTCCATTGCCGCAGTTCTGCTTTCAAAGCCCCAATCCAACCTGAGACCCTTTGGGGGAGGCAGTAATGAGCATGACCTTCTTTGTCCGGATGGGTACTATGGAGACGTTTGTGCTCATCTGAACTCTGTCCTTTTCCCCATCGTTGACCCAGTGACTCCCTTTCGACATCTTCCTTCAAACAGCTCTTCTTACCCCCTTACCATTCTTCAAGTGCATCCCAACTTATACAAGACAAGTTCGCACAGGCCAGAGATCCACGGAATTGAGTACTTGTCAGCGCTCCAGCATATGTATGGCAATAGCAGTGGCGTTGACAACAAGGTTTGCTTTGGTGTAATGAAAAAGATATGGCCTAAAACTTCTAAAATTAAATTGTAGTTACAGAATGGTCCATTTCTTCTTGTTCTGACCCCAGAGGCTAACAGTGGGGAGTACGAAGAGAACGGAAAGGCAAGTGGTGTCATTTATGCCATTAAATCTTTGTGAGTCCATAAACGATTTAACTATTTACAGTTTACTGAGTGGGAGGACCTACTGTGCGCCTTGGAAAAGTCTGGTCGCCTCAGTCCTACAATATAAAACAATTTTGTGAATGATTTATGTCGAATATAATCGAAGAATTTGACAATACATTGATTTGTTCTGTTTTGTTTGTGGGGCGAAGTGAAACTGACAGCTTCTGCATTATAAATTCAGTTGTTTTTGTTGCAAACTCCTTCAAAAACTTGCCGACGAAGTTCATGGTCAAGGAAACCAAATGTAATTGATCTACAATTCCAACATTGTCCACATACACAGTCATAATTATTATGTTTTGACGCACCTCAATAAAGATTTGAGTTATCAGCCTGCAGAGCCGCGTGGATGTACCTAACTACAAGTAATTTGTCGTAATTAATTATTGGTGACAAACAAATCAAGGCAGAGAGAAGACGAATAACCAGTTTGTAGCATGTCTAATGCATTGTTCAACAGAATAGACGCATCTCCATCCAACCTTCAACTTGTGATTCTTCTCGCATATCGCGTCGCAAATGTGAGACTTTATGGGATTACTTATTGGCGTCCAAAAGAGTTCCTCAGGAAGTATTAATGTCTTTGGTAACCTTCCAAAATGACTTGATTAACTCTTCCATGTCATTCTTTTGTTCTGCCTGCGTGTGGGGTAAGCTGATACAATCTATCCAACACCTCTTCATGTATTGGACTGGTCCATTTAATTGGATATATGTATTATTCGATTATGAATTGGAAGATGGAATGGAGGAAGTCACAGTGCAGAATTTGTTCGTGTATGAAGACTCATTTAAAACGTTGTGAACGAGGAAACAATGTGTTGCTTCATTCTTGCACGATTGACGTTTGACATAGGTGAACATGCGAATGTAATTGAGCTTAAATATGATTTTTAACGTGGTTTTGAACGATGATGCGTGTGAATGTGTCATGAAACCGTTTCATTTAGATGCGTAGACCTGACCATTCATTCTATCCAACTACGATCTTATAGTTTTTTTGAGCTCTGGACAGTTTTTCTATAAAAGCCAAAAACTTGATCTGGATCTGGGTCTATCTGCCTTATCCTCTTCTTTCTTACATTTCCTCATCTAAAGAAACTTCTCTCAGCATCATCATGTACAAGGTGAGACTCAAACTTACAATCGTAAATCTTCAGATTTATTTTAATTTCTTTACTTCCCAGGTCGCTTGTGTCCTCTTCGCCACTTTGGCTTTGGCCAGTGCCGGTGGTCTGACCGGATCCCTGACTTCCCAGTACACCCAACACGCGCACGCCGTTGCCGTCTCAGCACCCATTGCTGTTGCCCCTGTCGTGCATGCTGCCCCCGCCGTGGTCCACACTACCAACGTCATCCCCAACTACTACAGGGCCGCTGTCGTCCCAACTGCCTATGCTTCAACTTTCAACTACAGAGCCCCTGCTGCCCGTGTCGTCGCCGTTCACAGGCCAGTCGTCGCTGTTGCCCCAGCACCAATTGTGAGGACCGTCTACGCACCAACCCACCACACCTACTCCAGGGCCACCCTTGTGCGCCCCGCACCAGTGGTTCATCACGCCGTCCCAATCATTAGGACCGTTCAACCCGTTGTTCACCACGTCCCAGTTGTGAGGACTGTGCAACCCGTTGTTCACACCGTCCGACTTGCCCCAGTTGTTCACACACCCATCATCCACCATGCCCCTCTTGTCCACACTGCTCCCCTTATCCACCACGCCGCTCATCCAGTCTTCCTCCACTAAATCCTTTCGCTCTTAACCAGTCATTAATCCATACAAAAATGTGATACTTAAATTGCAAATCTTTATTTGGTCAAGTCAAGTCAAAAAATTCTGTTCCTATCTTCGTCATCCTTGAAAGGGATGTGAAGGGAAAACAATAAAAAGTACAATGCTAATGTTCTACATTTTGTAGTTTTTGTTATGGCAGCTCATTACTGAACAGCTTTAAAATGATAAGCTTAGTTATAAGTTTAAGCCACTTCGGTGAGCCATTCTACAACCGTGGTATTTCTGGCAGGTTCTGAATCCATCGTAGCTGTCTCAATTTCCTCGTCATTCCCAGTCGTTCCCTCAGTAGGTGAATCGGTGGGGTTTGACTCTGCATGGGTGGTGGCATCGTCAGGAATGGTGCTATAATTTGGATCGCATCCTGCTTCCCACGGGTACAGACATTTCTGTAGCAATGAATAAAAATGGATTACTACTCGTAATGTTACCATTCACTGATGAAAACTTACGTCCTGTTCATGATTGTAGTGTAGGTCAGAGGGACATGGCATGAGGGAGGTTATCCCTCCTGAGCAAGCATAATAAGTGGAACAGTTGGCAGGATTCGGATAATTCCCATCTTCCATTCCCCAACAATTGAATCCGTAGTCTGGTCTAGGGGTTGTCGTGACGTCCTCTTCCGCTGTAGTTTCAGGTTGTTCCCCTGCAGTTGAACGAGTGGGCATCTCTGTATCTTCAGCAACTGTGCTGCCAGGAAGTTCTTCGTTCATCGTAGTTGTCTCAATTTCCCCGTCATCCTCAGTGGTTTCCTGAGTAGGTGAATCGGTAGGATTTGACCAAGTAGTAGAGTTGACATCTTCAGGGATTGTACTGTAGTTTGGATCGCATCCTGCCTCCCATGGGTACAGACATCTCTGTAGGAATGAATAAAGACATTACAACGGATGCTGGTATTGGTTTGAAAACTTACATCCTGCTCATGATTGTAGTGTAGGTCTGATGGACAATTCATGCGGTAGGTTATCCCTCCGGAAC
>JAQIWU010002452.1:0-12178 GCA_034696445.1 Isotomiella minor
ATAATAATAGTGATATACAAAATTGTTAATTGACGCTTGCATGGATGTATAAGGTTACAACATGAATTAAAGTTACCAGTATACATAACCGTAATTTGTGTACTAATTGTATGATTGGTTATGGAATAATTATTAAGGCTACGACTAAGAGTCATCGTTTGTAAGGTGAAAAATATTATTTAATGCAAAACGAAATGAAAAAGAAGGAATTGATACGTATGTACCTACTATAAAATATTATTACGATAAACATCTTCAATTTATGCTAATTAATTAAGCTGTTGGTTAAGATAGCTTTAAGGAATTGAGTTCAAGTAAAAACTGAAGAAATAAAAAGAATTAAATGAGAAAATGTATGGTCATTATTATGCATCCTTTGACGTAGAGAAAGAATCGAGTGAAAGTCACTTTGATTTGCAAGGTTCATACAAATATATATTATTTATTCACTCGTGGAATAAAAGAAAGTTCATAAACTAATACCTACATGCAATGAATGAATGAATGAACAGTGTTTCTTATAATTCATTAATTTTAACATTGTTGAAGTCACAGCCTTCACTTATTATTGCTATAATTTGAATTTATAGTGCCATAAACTGAGGTCAAAAACATGCAGATTGGAAAATCTATGAAAGTAGACAATTGACACAAAATTATTGTCTAAACCCTCTACTTGATTCTAAACTTCTACGCTCTAAATCATCATCATCTTATCATAAAAACATGGTCAAAAAAGCTGTTTATATATGTTAATTGGAATACCTCGTCATACATAAAGGCATCTTCAGTTTGTATAGGCACCAACAATAGGATTCTTTTATTTACAATGAACTTACTTTTATCAAAAGATAGAACGATTCATTATTATGTGCGTGCGTACGCGCTTGTGTACGTTGTGTACTGACTTATTGCTTGACGGTATTTTTTAAATTGTAGGAAAATAAGAGAAAGTTAAATTAAACCCATCCAGCTTAAACACAATCTTATCCAAATCCAAACATTGACTTGACTTAATTTCAACTTCAAAACTATTCCAAAAAAAGAGATACAAAGATACGGATCATTAGAAGAAAGAAAGAAATGTTTGTAAAGATAAGACACACGGAAGTTTACGTTATTGTTCTTACTACATCCCACATCTTATAAAATAAACATGTAAGGCAAATCTCCATAATATTAAAATGGTAATTACTTAGCAAGTGTGTGAACTAGTCAACTAAAATTGTTATTGTACATTATTACCCTTTCCAGCCCGGAACATTTCTGTTTTCATAGCTTAGGTCATCATCATCAATGACCTAATGCTACTTTCACATTCTGAAATTGTACAACTAACTTAGTACCTAAAATCTTACTACACCATACGTTTAGGTGGGTCAACGCTATCCGTTTTACCTTTGGTCAGAAAAAATTCATTTAAGATATTAGCTTATCACTAGAAGTAGCAGAAGGCATTTGATTTTCAATCCTCACGTAATACATAATATAGAATTCTCTGGAATTTCAATCTTCAGATTTTGTACCAAAAGTCTAATTCATTATTAAGGCAAGGTGTTCCCCCATAGATTCATCTCAACACAAACTGCTTCTCTTATACAGTTAGGTTAGGTAGTAAGGTAATTTTTTGATTGACTTTAGTCGGAAGCATGTAATATTAAGGCAGGTTTCTTCAATCAGATACATTGGACGTGGTACTCTCATATATGAAAAAGAAAAGTATCCCAAAACTCAAACGTCATCAACTACCAACAAAATATACAATGTGTACAATTACTAAATGTAAATGAGGCTAACTGAGAATGATTGTAACTTATATTCATCAACGAACGATTATCCATTAACTAAATCTAAAAAAACGGGAAATGATTTACCTTACAATTAGATAAATGATGACAATAATTTTCACCAAAAAAATGACTAAAACTATTTTCTAATTGGTGCCGCAATGCTTCATACATTATTATTGGGCCCGTGTGAGAAGGTCCCGATGGAATTGGGAGATGTGGCGTCGGATGGAGTCCTTATTTTCGAACGGTTCACCACAGAAGCAGCAAGAAAAGTCCTCCTTGCCTCCGGGGAGTGGAGAATCAGCACTGTCTGACAATTCGCCACCCACAGGTTTGCCAGCCTTTGGCTTCCCATCCTTATCCCCTTCATAACGATGGACAGAGCTGATGTGTTTGATTAAATGGGCCTAAGGTAAAAGAAACAAATGATTAGCAAATCAATTTCGTAATTTAGGATGAGTACAAATACCTTTTGGCGGAAAGATCCTTTGCAGAAAAAGCAGGTGAAAGGTTTTTCTCCCGTGTGGGTTCGAAGATGAGCAATCAAATTCCACTTGATGAAGAATCCTTTCCCACAGTATTGACAAGAGAAGTTGGGTTGATGGACTTTCTCATGCTTCTTGTAGTCGTCATAAGATGCGCATTCATAGTGACACATTGAACAGCGCAGGACGCCCGACTCCGGAATAATTTGAAGATGAGGGGTCTTGGTCCTCGTGTTTGTAATCTTAGAACCAACCTTCAAATGATTAGTACATGGTCAACGAAGATGCAAAGTGCAAACGTAGAGCAACTTACAGAGCTGTTGGGCGATCCAGTGGAAACTTTCTCCTTGGAGTCCATGCTCCCAGGGGAAGAGCTGTTACTGTGCCCCGATTGAGTGGCCAGGGCATTTGTGACAGATCGAGTACGCTTGGGTGGAAGAGGAGGAGACTTTTCATGATTATTGTTATTGCTGAATGCAGTGTTGTTGTTCAAAGTAGCCGTTACAGCAGCCAGATTGGAAGGGCGTTTCCTCCCCTCGCGGGACAAACGACCTCCAGCAACATTTCCATTCTTATCCCGTCGGCCATGACTTCCTCCACTTGCCGCAGTGTAATTTATCGCTCCATGTGCGGCACGGGGGTGAAGACGCTTTCGATGGTCACCTAGCTCATCATCCAATCCAGCAATGCTCAGCGCCTGATGTTTCAAATCCATGTCGTCATCTGAAAAAAGAAAGTTTTAGTCAAGACACTTTTTGGATTCCACAAGTACACAAAAGCTTACCCATTCCTACACCCACACCATCAACATCCACATCAGCATCCTCCCCAACAACGTCCACATCCACATCCTGGTCATGATGATGACCAAGTTCAGCATTCACCCCTGATGCAGCCGCGTTCAATCGTGCCAACATTGCTGAAGACGTCCCTTCGATTGTCTCATCATGATCGTGTACAATTGCCAAGCATGACATTGGGTTGTCTCCACTCGTGGATTCCTCCTCATCATTGTCATTATCCATGTTCATCCCAGAGCCTCCGTACTCCATCTCTGATTTCACCCGTATGTCATTTGACCCAAGAGAAAGATCTTCCGGTTTGGGGGAGCCTCGAAGTGCCCCATCATCATTGTCATCATCATCATCGTCCATGTGTCCCTGTAGCATTGGAGAGAAAATAGAGAAAATTAAAACTCTGCCCACATCCACATCCTGTCATATTGCATAGAAAGCATAGGATCCCAAAAAAACACCTTTTCTTCTTTCCCCTCTTTCCAATTTTCACACAGATTATATTTGAACAAAAATGATATTTAGGAATTTGTAGGCTGATGATGAAATGCTGTAGGGAATATGAAAAAGTAAAGTGGGGAAGTTTCAAGGGCATCCTTTCCAGCAGAAAGAGAGTTTAGTCTACAGAACAGAAGGCCTGAGGCAGCCCTTCTCTCTTAAACAAAATGGAAAGAGCATTCTTTCTTTTCCCCTCGCTGCTACAAAACAGCTTTCTACTGCTTACACTCCATCCACATTGCATTGCATTGCATCACGCAATGAAAACATGCTTTCGTTTGAACCAAAACATCCCTTTCTTCTCTTCTTTCTATTTTAAGAGAGAAGTGAAGGGAAGGGAACCCTTTTCCATATACCTTTCTATACCTCGTCCTACTTTAGGCTCAAATGTAGGTAATCACTTTCCTTCCTTTCCTTTCCATCATCATCATCATTATTGTTCCTTTCTTATCCATCGCTCTCTCCCCATCCCTGTTTCTATTCAAAAAGTACCTTAGTAGACCCTTCCACGTAGGCGCCGACTGTAGCCGATCTGTCATATTTATCTTTTCCTTTTCCAACTGAATTTATTTTCTTTCCTCTCCTTTCTTTCAGATAGAAAGTAGGATAATCTCTCTCTCTCCTCTATACCTATATCTTTCTACGAACACGCCATTTTGGTTTCACCCTATTTCCTTACTCACTCATATAGAGAAAGGAAAAGGAAAGGAATGTTGTATAGGTAGACAAGTCATAACATATGGAAAGCAGAGAGAGGAGAGAGTAGAGTCCAAAAGTCATGTCTTAAAACTTTTCTCATGTCATGCACGCTAAAGTAAACTTAAAAGCAGCAGAAGGAGGAGGAAGGAGGGATGCTAAATAGATAAGAAAACTTTGTTTCATTAGAAAGCTTCCAAAAGTTGAAAGAAAGTCTGTAAAAACGTGACATCCGGTTTAGAGTTTTCTTCACATTTCTTCACAAAATGGCTGCTCGACTGAATTAAAAAACCCAATAAATATAAATGCATCTTCGTCGAAAGCATGAAGAATTTTCTACTTTATAATTTTCTTTAAGACTCAAGCTAACATTTTTAATCTGGCTTTCCTTATCGCAAGTGTGTATGTTTGTTCAGGATGACATTTTCTTCTCAGAAAGTCATCTTATCACCAAACCATTCATTTTATTCGTGTGAAGTAAAAAAAAATATGAAAGTGGGAAATCAACGAACCAAGCCACATACATAATAATCATCTTCATCATCAAAGTCAAAAGAAATGTACAACAACGTTGGAAAAAGAGAAACCTGCTTTTCAAGATGAAAGGGAGGAAAGAAGGCAGAGAGAGAGAGGGTGGATTTTGAATAGAAAATTATCCTACATCGACATCCTTTCTTCAACCCTGATGATCGTCATCCTCATCATCAACAACCTCCTCATCGTCGTCTTTCTTTTTCTTTCCCAATTTGTTAAGTGGAAAAAATGAGAGAGAGTACAAATATGAAACAAAGGAGATAAGAAAGAATCCACATCCTCCTTCTTCTTCACCCACACGTCCATAACTTTAACTTTGCTAGCTCTTTTAAATTTCAAATCAACTCTTGAGGGGTTTTCTTTTCCCTTCTTTTCTTGCATCCTCCAATGCTACTTTCAAAAATTATATTTCACAAGCTTCTTCAAGCTTTCTTATTTTCCACCTACAGCTTCGTCTTCTTCTTCCTACGCTTTAACCAGCCAAGCAAGTCTTTCTTAGCTGTCACCATTCTAAAATGCTTTTCACGTTTTACATCCATCCATCCATCCATCCGCTTCTTCTTCTTCATGCAATAGTGCCTTGGCATCTGCCTCTTTCTTTTAAAATCTGGTTTGACTTGATGCAGAGAGAGAGCAAACAACAACCTTTCTTTCTTGGCATTTGAATTTTTATGCATTGCCATGCTATAAGTTTTTAGAGAATCATCCTCGTCGTCGTCGTCAACCCATAAAAAGTGGAAAAAGGAAAGGAGAGAACTCTCTCCCCAACCACCCGACTTACCACTTTTATTTAATACCTACGTGTAATGCTTTTCTTTCTAATCCAACCAACGCAATGCAATGCAACATGCAACCCCCGCATTGAATTTTTTTACAGAGGGGTTGATGATGATGTAGATGGGAATGTGATAGCACACAAGCAAAGAGCATAGCAGGTTGTTGGTTGGTGGTGAAGAGAAAAAGAAAACTTTTTAGCTTCACTTTTTTACATTGCATGAATTCAATTCAATTGAGTCTGCTGTGCTGTGTTGCGACATGAATTGCGAATAATATAAAAAGTTTTAGAGTTGGGTTTGTTTGTGCTGCAACAAGTGGATGTGTGGATACGCATGCAATGCTAAAAAAACATTTTACATTTGCTTTTTACACTTGACTGGCTGAATCAAACGCTAGCAAAGCACTTTGCTCACACATCAACCCAGTTTGAGAAAATTATTATTACACGCACAGAGGCAAAAGTGTAATAATTCCTAAAGCAAATCAAAAGAGTTTTTGGTTTGCAATTTTACTAAGCGAAAAACAAATAAAATAAAACCTTGCTTTGCGATTAGAAAGTCATGCAATTGAGTACCAAAGTCATCCATGCAATACGATTTGAAATGAAGGAAGAAAACTAAAAAATCCAGACACTTTCTACTCAAATATTAAGTCTCTGTCACGAAAGGAATTTAAGAAAGGATGGTGAGATGAGAAAGGTTCATGATTTGGATGATAAAATAGAAAGCTAAAAACTCCACGTCATCAAGTGAAAATCTGGTGGTGGTGGTGATTACTTCATGCCTTAAAAAGAAGAAGAGGGAGAGGAAAGGAAAGAAGAACCCGTTTTCTAATTTTTAACTACGAGTTGCATTGCATTGCCAGCAGAAAAGATTATACTTCAGGTCATCCTCTGATACACACACACACTCTCTTAAAAACTCTCTCCTAGCTATCTTTCTTCTTTGACTTTGCTGCTTTCGTTTACAAACCAGGTTTCAAAAAGAAACTCTCTTCTTCTGAGTTCATTTCCTCGCCTGAGGGTACTGGTGTTCAACCTTCCACGAAATCAGTTCACCTCTCTCTCTCTCTCTTCTCTTTTTGCTTTTCTACTAAACATTCGCCAGGTAAAGGTAAGTCGCTTATAAATGATAATGGCCTATTCTATTCCATTGTAGAAATTCCTCTTTTCAAAGATCCTCTACTAGCATCTCACCTCTCATGATGTACAACATCGTTTCATTTCCTTCGCTTCGTTGCCTCTAAAAACAGCTTCCTTCACTTCACGTGACATGAGATGTAGGATACATATGATGAACCAAGCCAAGAAAGAAAGAGAAGTTGTAGTGAAAAGTTTTTTTTTTGTCTTGTCTACTTTTTTTAAAGCAATCTAAAAGAGGAAGTGTACAGTTTCCTTATTACATTTCATTTCTGCGCACGCTATAGCTAGCAAAGGTAGGTAGTGCAACTGGTTGTTGGACTATTATAATTTACAATAATAATATAATACAATTCCTCGCTGCTGCTGCAATTGCAATTTCGCAGCGCTACTATTAACTGTACTCAACCAACTTTTCTTGATGAGTATCTCTTTCTCACTCTATTCAACTCCTACATTACATGCGTACCTTTTTATTGCTTCTTCTTACCTAATCATTAAAAAAGGAGAGGAGAAAGAGAGTTTTTTAAATGTCTAGGAGCTTAATCTATAGAGAAACTAGAGTTTCTCTTTGCTTTATCTACGTAGTTTAAAAGCAGACGTACGGGATTGATTTTCCCAAGTCCTAGAAAACCCAAAATAAAATAAAATCACCCAAGAATAAGAGCAAGGAAAAAATTTTGCTTTCTTAAAATGTAGAGGAATTTGGCAGCAAGTAAAGTAGGGAAACTATCATCATCGTATAGACAAACATCATCAACCAACAACATCGTAGAAAGAAAGGCAACTTTCTATTTCTATCTTTAGACTTTTAAAAGGAAGAGATTTCTCGGATCCTCTCCTCTCTCACTCTAATGATTGTCATGAAAGAAGCGGACTTTCCTTTAGCTTGGATGTGAAATGTGAAAGGAGGAGGAAGACAGTCAGTTAACTTAACTGCATGCCATACACAATTATAACGGAAAAGCTCTCTCTTCCTGATGTATGTGACGAAAATAGAATATCGATAGGTAGAAAGGAAAATATGTAAAAGCAACGAGTAGAAAGCGGAGAGAGAATATTTCACATCCTCCTCTCTCTCGCAGGGAAAGAAAACTCTATTTTTTTTCTCATTTCACTCTGTCTTTCTAAAGCATTTCTTTCTAATTCTAATTTTAAACTCGCTCTCTTCATCATTTGGCATGGGTTCAGTTCACCAAACTCAAAAAGAAAATTAGGGGAAGCAAAGTAAGAAAGAAAGGCGCTTTTCACTTACGTGTCCCGTTAAGCATCCCATGTCTCCATCACCTGACGGGGATTTAGACCCGAGACGAGAGCTTGGTCCAGATGGTGGTCCCACAACAGTCACCTTCGTCCCTCCAGGAACACTTATGCTCTTGTCGTGGATGTTTTCAATGAGGAACTTCCCATTCCCACCGCCAGGCTCCAGTTGTAAAAGTTGAATCAGATCCTGCAAAGTCCCCAACTGCTTCAGGGGAACCGTCACCTCGCCCCCATACATGAACTTGGTGAGGAGGAGCATGTCCTGGTATTTCACATCGGGAAGAACCACGGTGTAAGTGTCCAATGAGACTTCTACATCATCAAAGATCTGAAACGGATAAAAAAGATAAAGATGATTAAAACCCGACTTTCACTGCCTTGTATTATTCATTACGACTGACATCAAATATGTGACTCTTTCTTTCTTCATCAAACTTTTATTACACCCTGTTCCACTTACCCTAATCCCGTCCCGTCCCCGTCTATTAATAACTCAAACTCTCTCGGCTTTCTCGCTTTCTTTCACTTCCTTCTTTCCAGTCTAATCTAATCCAATTCACTCAATTTAAATTTTTGTGTTCCCGTTCGTATGCATTCTTGTATTTGCCAAAAATATGATTTCCCACTCTCTCTCTTCTGTCATCAATTCATTCATTCATTTAGCATTCAATCATTCAATTAATTTGATCTCGTTACATAAATTGGTCTCAATCCATTCTGATCTGATCAGTAGACATGAATTATTCTAAAGATAGCAATCCTGTTTTCTCCTCTAGCAAAAAGAGTATCAACTTAACTACGTAATTATCATCCAATTCAAACTGAACAATGGTCCTTCTTCCTTCCTCTCAATTCAAAGCTAATTTAAAAATCAGCCAGAAACTCCCCTTCTTTGACTGTCCCAACTTTCCCCAGTTGCTTTCTTCCTCCCCTCCCCTCTCTCATTTCCATCTCCATCCTTCAATTCTCTGCTGGAAAGCTGGAATAATTCCCAACTTCCGCATCATTTACAATTGGAAATGAAATGAGTTACTTCGTTAATGCATTCTACTACAGCCAGACACCTGATATTCTGAAAGTAATTTACAGCAGCCACTTAACTTCACGTCTGTTACTCGTGCTGTGCATCCATAAACCACCCACCCACATTCAACATTCTCTGAGGAGAGGTGAGGGATAACATTCACTTTTATCTAACAATCCGCGTGCAAGGTAAGGTAATGCAACAATAGCTTATACTATCATAGAAAAGTGACAAAAAGAGAAGGAGAGAGAATATTTCATCTACATAGTCATCACCATCATTATCATTATCATTAAGGTGGTATACGATACAACCAACCACCACCACTTTACTTACATCCTTACAGTTAAAGGCTGCATAATATCATCAAGGCTTAAACAGAGTAGAAAAGACAGGAGAGTATTTACCAATTTTATTTTCATTTTCATTGTTCTATGCCCATGCTTACTACGCACAACTTCAATCATTATTATTACACAGGGTAAGCTTTAGCCTTATAGCATTTCATTGTGAACCAGTCAACAATGCAATGTGGAATTGCAATGCGAATCAAACAGGAGTTATAATAGCCAAGGCGAAAACTTGACACGCTCACCAACAAAGCTATGCCTTTTCTCTTCTTCTTTAAACCAAAGTCCAAATGAGAAACAACTCACTATGCCAAACGCAATATAGCGTAGGCAAATTCTCTTCATTCATTTCATTTCATTTAACCTTTCCTTTCCTTCTTCACTAACTACGTTCTTAATGCGAATGCTAATGCTGTTGATAGACAAGACAACATTGCGTCATATCATCGCTCCCATCACATCACCACAATAACGACTTTGTCATTATTACCTTGTATCCTATTTAGTAGTTTACCTATTCCTTGCTTTCTGTGTAGCAATAGTGCAATACTGCGTAATGATGATGAGGCTTTTGCTTTTGCGAGAGAGGAGAGGAGGCTGCCTCATTCAGTCAATTTAAATTCACTTCCTAATTCATCAAAGTTAAATAATTTTGCAGCATCCAACCACGCCAGAAAACACTTTACTTTGTATAGTAAAGAAGAAAAGAAAGGAAAGAAAAACTTGGCTAGATTAAAAAAGACCCCAAAAAGTGAATGTGTGTGAGTGAATGAAATGCATGTAAGCGAGTCTTCTGTTTCCTCCGTGCTTAGAATTACAATTATGATTCTTACGTTCTTTTACAACAATGCAACGAAACGACGCTGCTATCTATCACCTTCTCTTACACAATAAAATAATAATAAAATAATGAGAAACAGCACCAGCACCACGACATGAAATTCAAGCAAGCAACAACGCCAACTCGTTAATGCAAATGCAATATACAGGTCACACTCTCTTTCTAATTCTTATCCCCATTGTACACGCACAAAAAATAAGAAAGAAGAAAGCAGGAAGTCAGAGTCATGTCGTCAAACAGGAAAAATTAATGCAATACGTCGAAAGAGTCGAAATTTTCAACCTCTCTTTTTCCTTTCCAACGGGAAATACATTTAATGAGCTCAATTTGTGAGTGAGAGTTAGAGGAGGAGGAGGAAAAGTAAAGCTTGAATTAAAATTCAAGCTGGCAACACGATCTGTTTCTCATCTCAAGTTGTAAAAACGTCGCTTTTTTAACAGTTCAGAAACCCAAGCGAACAGCTCAACTTTCATTCCAGAGCTCAGTTTGCTTGACTGACTGGGTAAAAACTCCCCTTCGTCATCCACAACAATGCAATGCAGATACTTTCCTCCTCGTTTTCATTTCACAAGCTTGGGTCCATGTCCATCATTTTCCATTCAATTTTTCTTTCCCACATTTCATTTCATACCAGTTCCAGACAGATCTTGCCTTTCTCTCACCGTCCTCCTCTTTTATTGCCCTTCTACTATTTTATTACATTCTACTGGGATGATTTTCTCTTTCTATTTTACCTGGCAGATATTCATTCATTCACCCCTGTCCATTTTCATCTGTGCAAGCATTTCACATTTCCAGACCCTTGCTTAACTTTCCCCCTTCCCTTTCTCATTTACAATGATAATTAACACAACCACAAAAAGGATGCGATTGTCACCAACTTTCTTTTCATACAAAAAAAGTCTTATTTCCTTTCCCTCTTAAACATTAGCCCAAATTAAATGTGCAATACTACCTAGCACATGTGAGGGGATAGCGATTACTTATTATGAATTTTAAAATTTATACAAAAGTAATAAAACTGCACCTGACTCACAGTTGCAACAAACAATGAGCTGCTCTTTCACACAAGCAACTTTCGATTGCTGCAGCAGCAAACATTAATAATCTACCCAATCCTTTTAACTTTTTGCAAAGCAATGAATAAGTGCTGCCTGCAACCAGTGGACATTTTTATGCCAATTCAGAACAGTTCAAAAGTACATTGGATTCGCAACTGAGTTGCCTCTCATATAGCACAAGGCATAAAAATGAAATTACTTGAAAGCTTTCTTAATTTTAGTCTCAGCTCTTAAGCCAAACCCTAAAGTTTACTTTAACCACGTAATACTTTAGTCACATAGTAGTGCATGCATGAAAATATTTTTTAACCATGAGCTTTCTTTCCTACTTTGCAGAGGGAGTAAACTGATGCTGTCGCTCAAAAATCCATCAAATTATTTAAATCAACTCCACTCATTCAATGTATATATGTAACCCTCCCTATAACTCCCCAAGTGGAAAGTTCATTTTTCACGTCATGCCATGCCATTTCAGACTGTTCACAATTGAATAAAAAAAAAGCTTTTGCATAGCTCTTCTTCTGCTCTCTCCTCATATACTTTGCACAATCTCTCTCTTCTCTCTCCTGGTGTTAAAAAAGCAAAGCGAATAAATAAAATTAAAGCTACACAAGCAAAGCCCAACTCTCTCCCAGCATAAAAATTTCCAATGGTGAGAAGCTGAAAGCTGCTATATGAATTGACTTTTTGAGTCAATTCAATTCATCCACTCCATGTACATACACACAACACACAACACAGCTATATTTATTTAAAGTGAAGCAACAACCAACCAAACTAAATTGAACCAGAATGATGATGAATTCACATTCACATTCAGCCTGGGAGAGAGTTGAGGAGAGAGGAGAGAAGGAAAAAGAGAGAGGTTGCTTTATAACATGGTTAAATTCATGATAAAGTAGTTTCCCTTCACTTTATGCTGCTGCT
>JAQIWU010002453.1:0-12175 GCA_034696445.1 Isotomiella minor
ATGGGAACGAAATGAGACGCAAAATCTGAATTTAACCTGACTAAAATGGAAGCTATTCTCTCCTAGTTGGCATATTTGGTGGTTAAGTTGGTTGGTATGAGATGTCAATTTGATGTGACCGCAGTAGCAGAAAATAAATTGCACGACGTGATGCACCACCAACAAACCAATATGGAATTCTTTATCACGTTTGATAATGATACAGTCACAAAGCATGCAAAGCAAGTCCGCAGCACACTATAAACAGGACTAATGCGTTTGTATCAATTATTGCTATAAAACAAAACAACTTTGTTGTTTTACGTGATTGATGGTAATATGATATGCGTGTAATGCCACTTGTCATCAATTTTTAGTGCTGTACAGAAGAGACACGACATATCATTTATTACGATGCACGCTAACAAGAGAGGAGAAATAATAGACATATGCGACATCAACATCCCAACTAACATCTTTTCAAAAGACTAAATCATAATCAGAGAATCAGGGAGACAAGAAAGAACAACAGAAAATACTTTATTTAGCCAGCGGCACCTTCATCAATTCAATTCTCAATTCAATGCCACGCCAAAAAAGATGAAAGCAAAAAGCAAGAAAGGCACAAGGAAAAGGATGATTGTGTGACTCTCTTGCTTCATGTACTTTGCATGTAAAAGTATAAAGATTTCTACCATGTCTTACAGATTTTTTCGACAAGTGCCATAAAAGATAGAAATTATAAAAGGTGGAAGGTGTGCGGTGTGGTTAGGTTATTGCAATTGTAATGCAGCGGAAAAATAAAATATGAAGAAAAAAAGCAATTCTCTCCCTCATCATCATCATCGTAATCGTGTAAGATATAGTACTTGGTTAAAGCGAACTTTTAGCTTTTGAATTGAAGAAGAATCTCATTTCAAATTCGCTTCTCTTCTTCGTGTGTGCGCAGAGTGCCAAGTTTTAATGTTCTTCTGTTGCTTTGTACAAGAGAAGATGTTATTCTGCATTCTCCCTGACTTCAATTACTTCTCTTTAACTACCTATTATGCATTCAAATAACATCCTGCCCCTTCATTTTGCAGTTACCACCGTATTCAATTTTAGATGCTATATGAAATGAATTCACGGAGCTGTGGATTCTCACAAAATCATTTAGATATTATCCTTCTTCTAGTGACTACACTAACTAATTGCGAAAATTGCAGATTTTTTTGCCATAAAAATTTAATACTTGAAGTGTTTTTTCTGCAAACTTTGAAATCAAATGATGAGCAGATTAATAATGAAAATAATGGCACTTAGCAAGGTTAAGTACAACCGGCAATGGCTGTAGGCTACTTGTTTTCATTAGTGTTAGTTTCTTTCTTTACTGCACGATGTACTCATCTTGTAAAAATAATGACAATGACTCAACAACAACACTTACATTCCGTTGTTGTAAACCATGCTAAACCCCTAATTGAGAGAGAACTAATAGAATTAGAATTATATGTCTCTTTCGCACATAGCGCCATGGCAATAATGGAAGGTGCAAATAAATGTAGTCATCATCATCGCCACCAGAAAGCCATCCGTATAAGTAAGTAGAGAAAGTGTCCACACACAGACATCTCATCTAATCAGTTTCAAGTATACCGTCGTCCTCTCTGAACAAAAAAAGCTTGTTCTCTAATAAAAATGCCACACCGCATGAAACGAACGAACGCTTGATAGTTAGCTCAGTCTCCCATCAAACCAAAACCATGATAATTAAAAACTAATTGATTAATGCAAGGGAAAATGCTCCTTGCTGTGTGCTTGCTTGGCTCATTACATTACAACGAGTGACACAGATAGACGAAATACGATACTTTATTTTAACAAACTGCAATTGCAGTGGAGTCCACATCATTGAGTCAAAAGTATTTCATTTCTCAATTGATATTTTGCATTCCGATGCGTCTTAGGTAAATGAAATATTATCGACGACTGACGATAAGTGTGTTAGTCAAATCAAGTCGCAAATTGAAATTGGGGCTCCGTCTCGATGGAAGAATGTTTCGAGTTTCGAGTTTTTCTGACTTATCACAGTGTAATAATAATAAATAATATCTCGACAGTTGTTCATAAAGTCATTTGGTTTTATCATGTACATTTAATTGACTTGACTCTGTCTTTCATTCTGTATTAATTGGCTACTGTGGATGATTGACGTAATAATTTAAGTTTGAGTACACAACCCTCATTACTTCTTCACCTCATATAACGTCAACGTCGTCCATCGTCGGCAACTTCTCTTTTTTTATTTTACACTTTTGGCTCATCGCATGCAGCCTTTGATCGTATTTTATACATGTTTACCCACTTGTATGGCTTATGCACTTTACTGATTACTGATTGGTAATCACAACAATAATTCGCATGCCTTTGCATTTTTTTAATATATCAGACATTGTTGTGTGTATGTCGTATTTAGATACCACTTGTTTAACTGTCAGAAATAAAAGGTGATTGACTGACATCATTCATTATACAAATTTGTGTGTGAGAGCCATGAAAATGAGTTACTCTTTTACCACCACCAGTAGTAAAGTAAGTGCAAGCAATATAATAACCAAAATAATAAAGTACGGTCGTTATAATCCAATTCAGACCAACTAAACTACTGAACTGACAATCACTTCTACAGATACATGGCTGGTAGATAGAATGAATGCATGACATCAACTACTCAAGACTCAAATAGGCGTTCCCCTCATTTAAAATTCATTTGGATTTGAATTAATTTACCTTAACCACAAAGGTTCCAAACGGCAACCTTAAGTAAAAACCTTCCATTCTTCTATTCTGAGAACGATTGACACTAAGGACTATAGTCGTGTGTGTGGTCACTAAATTCGCCCATTTCGATAACTACTACTGTTTTACGATCGCTTTTTTTTCTTGGAAATTTCCAGTTACCTGGGGGATAGTTTTTTCCGTTTCCGCATATACGAGTACGTACATAAGGTTCAAGTTCAAAGACTCCATAGGAAGGAGAATTCAGAATTCGGAAATATTGTGAATACTCACTCGGCTTCGGCCACCCTCCTTCCTTCCTTCTATTCCTATTTCCTACCAAAATCCCCGAATCTACACCGTACCGTGTGCTCAAGTTTAACTTATCACTTCACCACCAACCAACCAGGCACAGGCCTTTGCCTCACACTGTACGCACTCCATTCCATTGGATTTTGGTTTTTCTTTCAGACATAATCGATCACAGATGAATTAACCACAAACCATCCATCCAATCCACCCGTATGCCCTTTCCTTTAGTTTTATCCATTCAAACAAAATTGTATTCTCCAACCTTAATTTTTGCCTCCCCAATTCTCAATTCCAAATTCCAAGAATGCGAATATGAACCTAAAATTAAGTATGCATATCTATCTACTTTGCAAACCCAAAAGATTATAAAAATGATCATCATCAACGATATGAATATGTATATTGTAAATGCCTTTTACAACTGCATGCAAATCAAACAAGTGCCAATAAAATATAGGAAGATAAAAGCAAATATCAATAAATATTATTGTTACGCCTGTAAATGAATGAGAATATGCTTAAAGAATTGAAATTACCAATTACCTGGTTCAAGGAATGGATTAATTAGTATTGTCTCTCCACTTTCCTTTTCCAATTAGTTGTATGATCCTGACTTGTTGTTAATCAATCAGATATCCCTTGTTCTTGTTTAACAACCAGAGAGCACTGATAGATATGAATGAATGACACATTATTAAACATTAACAATCAATATCACATTATTGCTCATTATTATATTGACATTACATTTGCCGTTTTGTGTTTTTCGTAGTAATTCCAATCAATCAATCAATCAATCAAATCTGGAGATATAGAAGAGGCACACTACGGTGTTGTTGTTGTTTCGAGTTCACTCACACATTCACAAAAGATAATAATTACTTTGACTCATTGACACTCATCATCATCGACCTCATTTAAGTGTAATTTCTCTCTCTCCTAAACCAAACAATTACAATCAATTGTCTTAGTTGATTGTTATGCTCCCTTCTTGTTGTTGCAATTATTGAAATTGACGATTTTGGCACATCCGTTTTTGCTATTTATTTTCCTTCTTCTTCGGCACAGGCAGTAGGAAAAAGAAGATTGATCCAAATTCCAATATTCCAGTGTGTGTGGATGTGGATCCTCCTCCACTTCTCGTCGTCACCTTCCAATCACAATTTAAAAAATTGAACCCACCGTTGTTTTGTTTGAAGGGTGTAAAATTTTATCGGAATTTTTGAGTTGATTTGATTGATGACAATTACAATTCACACAGGGTATTAACAGAGACAATACCCCACAACACACATACACAACATAATAATAATAATGCACAAACAAGACAATTCATTGACACCTTTTTATTTTGCAGACACACACAGATGATGATGATGATGATGATGGCTAAGTAGTAGGAGTATATATGTGCAGGTTCCTTGGTTTGAGTCTGTTTCGATACTAACTCTTAACTAATGCAGTGAGCCAGTAACTGTGGTCATCATAATAGACACATCATTTAATCAATCATCTCTTCTCTTCTCACAACCCCTCTCTGAAACACTTTGTCTTATGTTTTTGTGTGGGATATATAAGAAGAAGAGAGTGTGGTTGGTTGGTGGTATAAGTTTTGGTAAGTACACTTTTTAGCAATGAAGTGAGAGAGAGAGAGACACAATTATAAGTCAAACCCACACACTCGACTCACTAAAGTGAAACATATAAACTGAGTTGGTTAGACTGAGTGTTAGAGAGTTTAGTTTAGTTCAACAAGAGAGTCCAATTCCAATGTGAGGAGGATAAAGGCAAATACTGGTTCAGTTACTTCATAGGGGAGATATATAGAGAACGACCAAAAGGTTTTCTGCTTTTGCTTCAAGTATAATACTAACCCCAGAGCCACTAAACAAAACCCTTTTCTCTCGTCTTGCTTCTTTCTCTTTTCCTATTGCACAATGCACAGGCACTGCACTATGTGGGCTGTGTGTTGTAATACTGCATTTATATGGAGTGAGACTCTGCACAAGTTCCCAGACAAGCCAAGGTACTTTTCAATGTTAAAGGCTGGTTCTGCAGGCAGGCAGACTCTTTTATGGCTGCTGTATCCACTCCTATGCTTTGTACAGGCTCCGAGAAGAGAAGAGAGAGATTCAAGACCGGAATATAAGTTTGTGTAAAAGAAGTCTTTATGATCACCCCAGCAGCAGCAAAAGAGAGAAGATTTTAGCAGGCAAAGAAAGGCAAGGCAAGGCAAGGCAATAAGGGGGACTGGATCCGTAATCCGTATTACTTGACTAATGATAATAATGCCCACACATCTCTCTTGCTTCTTCATCTTTGTAAAAAAATGATCCTTCTTCTTTCTTTCTCTTTCTTAAAATTTTTACCAATATTAATTTGGCTTCCACGTCCACGTCCACACACGCAGAGAGAATGCTGATTTGAAGAGGTCACAAATCACCTTCTTTGTCATTACTCTCTTGCCGAGCAGCGTGCATTATTATTTACTCACCCGAGGAGAGGTGGAAAGGAATTTTCAAAGGACTTTTACCTATTATAGGATGCCAATAACAATAAAACTTTTAGACTGATGTGATGTGTGTGGGGTTTATTTAAAAACTTTCTAATGATTTGTTTTCATCATACGCATGAATGAGACTTAATTTCCAGCATCAAGCATGGATAATTTGAATACAGATGCAGTTAAGTTAGAGTTTAGTCAGTCAGTCACTTTGACTCCTTTTCCATTGTGTCATGTTTTATTGCTTGTTTTCCCTCTGCCTTGCTTGCTTGCTTTGGTTTGCTTTACTTTGATGTGATGGATGGAAATTTATTTTACTTAGGCGAGACAAAAGCTGGGAAAAGAGAATGGAAAAGGGGAAGATATAAGAGTCATAAAAGCATTGTCTGTGAAGTCCAAGTCAAAAGCTTGTAGCAAAAGCTGTTTTCTCTTCTTTGGTTTATCAACCGTACCATACATCCACCAACCAACCAACCCATCCGCTTTTGCTCGAATAAAACTAAAAGTTTTACCAAGTTAAGTTCCGTATTGAATCGTGAAAGTGTAGCAAAAAATTATTTTTCTTTATGCTCAGAAACAAGAATTTCGTACCTCTCCGAGAGAACGTGTAAAAACTACTCAAAAAAGCCTTGCTTTGCTTAAAAGTTAAATATAAACCTTAAGCTTAAGCTGATGATGATGATGATGAGACGTAAAATGAGTGAAAATGACAATAAGCAAACTGTTTTAAGTAGTTTAGACATAAGCATATAAATATAGATCAGAGAAGATAAAAAACATGAACAAAACAACGGTGTGAAGTTGATGTTGTTTGGTCTGATGATGGATTGATTTTTTTCTAATCTAAGCCCTGCTCTCAAGACTTTATAGCCCCAAGCTGCAAGGTACTGCTGGCAACAGCAACCGAACGAAGAAACAGAGAAACCCGAAGGTTGGTTTTTGCTTTATGCTTGCTTGGTGAAGGTTTGTTATAAAATCGTGAGGGTTGGTAGGTTTGATACACTCTCCATACACACTGCACTGAATGTTAATTGCATCTTAATCATTTCCATCCACTGAAGGTGTGACTGAGAGAATGAGAAAATGAGAGGAATTCAATTGGCCTTTCCTCCTCACTCTTCGCTGTTTTATGGCATAAATAAATCCAAGAGGGTTGAGGCTAATTAAGACCAATAAACTTTTAGAGGATTTACTTCAATATACCTGTTAAATGATTACACTTTTAATAATGAGAGACTTAGCCCAGCACAGCAGCAGCACACCGGTTTAGGTGTTTAAGCTTAGTTCATCTCTCTATATTCCATTAAAAAAGAAGTTGAGATAAGCAACCATGCAGGTACATAACTGGAGCTCCTCATATTTCAGCGAACGACGTCGACGTGTTGTCTCTAATAAGCAGTGAAACTGTGGCATAGGAAGAAAGAATGACCGATAATGATAATGGACCATTATGGAATGGACGGACATGCTATAGGAGATACTACTGCGCCCATTTAAAAACAGTCTGCAAAAGAAGATAGTGGAAGTGTCAGTGTGCACAAGATAGTTAAAAGTTATAGAGGTTTTTTAAAGCGTGAGAAGAGAAACGACGTAGGGAAGATTTGGCATATTTGAATTGTAAATTGCACCAAAGTCAAAAAAGTTGAACTGGTATAAAATTCTACGTCGGATGGAAATGGATGGATTGAGAAAGGGTTGTTGAAGAAGAATTCTCTACTTTGAACTTTGAAGAAAGCAAGCAAATTTAATTTCTCACTGACTTTTCAACCAACCATCATCATCAGCTATCTCATCATTGTTCACTCATTCAAGATGACATTCTCCATTCCACTAACTTTAACTTGGAGAGGGGACAGGTTAATAATAGTCGGGTGAATTGCTTTGTATTCAGTATTCAGCACAACGATTCATTCTTTTAGGTTGAACTTGTAATAATCGTGCTTGGGCGAATGTTCTCTTCTCTTCTTTTGATGACGATATAATGTTATACGTGAGAGCAATTATTGACTCTTAACAAACCCTCTATCACACCACTATCTTTTTATCAGTTTAGTTTTCTCAGCTAATTCTCTTATGACTTGGTTGAAAACCTGCAATTAAACATACATGATGACGATGATGATAGTGCAAAAATCATGATTAATTTGAATGGCTAATAATGTGAAAGAGGAACGATTTACATCAGAGAAGCCTAGCACTAATATTTTCTTCTCTTTATATTATTATGTGATGCCAGCCATGCCCAATCTTTGCAGTAATAAATGAATCATTTAACAAAACAAGCCCTTCTGTTTCGCCTGTAGCTTCTTCATCATCATACCTGTTTGTTTGCATACTAATGGATATTCGAGAAGGTAAAGAAACAACATGTCTTTGCTTTCCTTCAGCCCATAAAATAAAATGTGACTTGGCTCAATCCAACCTGCATTATTATTTGTTTTGCCGACTCCTTCTCCTATCTTCCTACCTGTCTGCTTTTACCTGCTAATAGGAATGGCCTGCTCAATTTTTGGTTGTCCTGCCAAAGGTGTATCATTATCAAGCCCAATTGCTTTTCTATTCCACAAAATTCAATTCAATTCTTTCTTTTTCCCCACTCGAAAAATCCATTCCTTCTCAAATTGAATCTTCCTCTGTCTGTCCAAACCCAAAAACCTCTTTCTTTCCTTCTGAAGAAGGCGTAATTCTAGATTCTAAGTAATCTATTCTTAGTCGAGCTGCTGTCAATAAACAGTTAAGAGATAATAATATGAAACTTCTTTTCAATTTTTCCAGGAAGAAAGGACAGAAGGAATTAAGTATTGTCTTGGGCTTAAGTCCTTTGAGAGTATTGGTGACAAGGGCTTATCCAAAAAATAATAATAATAGGTTATGTGTGTTATCATAACAACTGTGAATTCTGGTTGTTAAGGATGGAAAGAAGAAAGAACCCTGTAGGGATATGGGGATGTGTGAAAGTATTTTGAGAAACACTTTTAGGTTTGCGTGTTAGGAACTGTTTATTGCTATTTAAATTGATTAGCATTGCATATGGGTAATTGGCCATATAATTTAACGTTAGATACCTTAATTGAAAAATACATACTGCTGTGCGCATCATTAAAATGGAAAGTTAAAAAAGGTTTTGATGATTGGTAATAATTCTGGGTAGCTATTTACTTTTTATTACACTATTAAAATATCAATCATATCACTAGCACAGGATATGAGTAGAGTACGCGTTGCCTAAGTAATCATAATATTCATGAACTTTCACGCAAATTCACCTCTTTCGAGTTCGTATTATTATTGTTAGTGAGTGAGGACCTCACCACATATGTGCCAAGAAACAATAAAAGCAAATCCGATTAAGCCTGGGCCATGGAAGGAAATGGAAACACCACCATCGATCGATCGACATGGCTTGCTTTGCTTGGGAAAGGAAACGGGGAGAAAAGATAAATGACCACAAATTGATGAAGGATGTGCTGCAGAATTGGAGGATGTGACATTAAAAAACGAAACATTACTTCTCATCCAACATTGCTTATGTAAATAGTTCTACGTACGTCGATGCACATCTTGTCTTTGTCTCTAAAACTTTGTCTTCGAGAAAACAAAAAGAGAATAAAGATAAGAATCCATGCATGCATCCACCCCAACCTTTTTTCAACTCTTTCACACTTTTACTCCAAATATTTAATTTTCAAACCGTTGCCAGTGTATATTTTGTAACAAAAGTGTTTGCCTTTTTGACTTGGTAACACTACAGATTGCACACATTGTGTCATCTAAAGCAAATGAGTTTCCTGAAAGCCTTTCCTTTTCTCTTTTGTCTTCTTCTTCTTCTCACATACACACACAAAAAAGTACATACTTTACACTTACTTGCCACACTTCTTATCATTCCTATCCTAACCCAGCCTATAACCTCCTGAGAAGAGTAGCCTCTGCAGTCAAAAGGAAAAGTCACAATATGAGTTCACACACAGAAAGAAGAGAGAAAGGGAAGAAAGGAAAGGTGGTATGGTAGGTCAAAAATATAAGTAAAAGCCAAAGCCAAAGAGAAAGTAAACGTATAAAGCCACATCACATTGCAGTAGGCCGTAGTATGTCATTTTATTTCAACTGGGAAAGTGAGCATAGCATCTTTTCCTTTCTACTTTTACTTTCCTTCCACGGACTGACTCATAGCATTACCATCACACCACATGCACTGCCCTTATGTCGGCTTCGTGAAGGAAGTTAGCTGGAAGAAATGGAATTGCAGTTCAGTTCAGTTTTCTCATTTCTTTACTTCCCAGTATGCTTGCCTTTCTCTGCTTTCTTCCGAGAAAGTTAAGTTTGAGAATCAAACAGTCAACACAAGTCTGTCCAAAAGACCTGGAGTCTTTTAGGGCTTTAAGGATCGACTCTTCTCCTCTGCCCCTGTTATCTATTGGTAAAGAAGGAAGCGACCAAATGTTGACTACTTTCTCTCACTGACTTTCCTTTCTCGACTGTTATTATTGCACACAAACTGACAGTCACTCTCTATAATAGTGGAACTAACTGCGATGGGAAGATTCGACCACACACATGCATGAATACATGTAGACACGATAAGAGGAAAGGTAGTTGAGCATGTTATGCCATACTAAAATCTTCTTTCTTTCTTTAACCATGTGTCTCACTTCTGCCTCTCAAGTAAAGCACCAGGCCAGGACGGATGGTGTGGAGAGAGAAACTTGATGAAAGGAAAAAAAGGAATGTTCATCCGTCCAACAACTTCCAATTTCAACTCCAACCAACTTCATAAACAGATTTGCCATCATCATCCTTTCGTTTCGTCGCATCATGAAGTAATGTCTTCTTGAAGTTTTCTCTTAATTCTGTTTTAGCACTTTCTTTAGGAGTTCTTATGGTGATATGAAAGGAACCATCAAAGCATGCATAATGCATACCTACCATAAGAAGAAGGATGAGGTGAAAATAATGCTATTTATTTATGAAGATCATAAACATTTAAAAGATTGATTCGCAGTAGTTTTTGCTACTCGTCAAACTCAATTTGTATGCGAAATGAATGCTGTAAAACTTTGCTTTCCTAGAATGAAGAAAGCCTTTTTTCTCTAAAGTGTCTTCTCTCTTCTCTTCATCATCCCGCTTATGATGATTGATCTTCATTGTTATTATAGTGCCCTTCTTCTAAAAGCGCATACATCCATCCATCACACATTTACTTTTCCTTAGTTCATTCATTCACTTATAGAAATGTTTGGAACAAAAGTTTAAGTAAATTGGACCACGACACATCTATTTTAAACAGACTCTATTGTTGACTTTGTTGTTTCTCTCTCTCTCTCATTTATTTGCAACCAACGATAAGTTCAGTTAAGTTGCAATTGGAGTCTCTGGTAATTATTCATTCTCATTCACAGAAGAAGAGGCAGCCGCATGTTTGGCTTAGGGTTTTAACACACAGCCTGCTGCTGCTGACTTGTATCCATGGGGTGACAATCCATGAACATGATGCCACTATTTTTACACTCTGAAAGGAAAAATGCTGCAGCTCTTTATTGCATCTCTTGCATCGGAGAGAGAACCTGCTTAAAAAGCATCCATGGCTTTCCTCTTTATAAAAGACCCCAAAAAGTAAGAGGAATGGATGGATGGATTCCCTATTACTCCTCTACTTACTACTCACTCACTCACTCTATTCTCTATTCTGTGAAGCCTGAAAAACTGAACTCGGCAAACCAAACCAAACTCGACGGAAAAGAGCTTTTCTGTGAAGTGTTCAGTTGCTTTTCTATCCCCGTCGACATTCGCCTTTATACACACACACACACACGGGTGGCAAGCAACCTCCAAAAACTCCCATTACATTGCATTTGGAAGGTGGAAAGACTACGGAGCTGCAAGCAACCTCCACCAGCCACTTTAGCCAGCAGTCTTCCCCACCCTGCAAAGCCTCCAACCACTCCGGCATCTCTTTTCTCAAGAGATGTTGGCCACCATTCTCCACAGCCTGGGTTTGTGAGAAGAAGACCGACACACAGAGTTAACAGGAGTCTTGTTACTCTTTTTACTTACAAGAAGACCCAGGCTTCAAGAAGAAGAAGAAGAGTTGGGTTTATGAGAAGCGAAATGAATGCGAAGAAGCGAGCAAACAAGAGATAAAAGAATGGATGGAGAGAGAGAGAAAGCGGATTCTTGTAGTTGGCATAGCATAGCTTAGCTTAGAGTTTTTTCCACTTTCTCCAAAAAGGAGAGCTAACTAATAATGGCTTTGTGTTTATGGAGTTAAAGACATTTCTGATAATGAGCCGAGTCGAGGAGAGAGCAAAAAGTGGAGTTAAAGTGAGCCTTGTCTCATTTACTTTTTAAAACATTTTGCTCAGAAACAGATGCATGCCGGAAAAATCCAACTTCCGTGGTATTTTCTTCTTTAAAAGCTGTCTCATGATTCATGTATCACTACTTGGTTGTTCTTTCTCGGTGGTGGTGGCGATGACGGGATAGAAAGGAATTTTCCCTTTTATTGAATTATCTCAAGAAGAGAAATGTTGGTGAGAGGTCATTATAGATCAATCGGCATTAAGAAAAGCCTGCCAAATACTTTATTGTTAAATGAACTATAACTTTACTTGGGTTATTATTAAG
>JAQIWU010002454.1:0-12173 GCA_034696445.1 Isotomiella minor
GTTCATTCATTCTCACTCCCTGAGAAAACTGATAATGTCCTCTTTGCTTCTACTCACAGATCGGAACGGCACACTGGAGAGGGGAAAGCATATCTGTGAAGACTTTCGGTTTATGGAAACCTGCACTCTTTATGTCATCACCTCATCACCGACTGATGTGGAACAATGGGACATACTGCGTCTCGCCATCACCTACAGTGCTGAAGGGCCACGGGCCCGGCACATTAGTACCACATTCTTAGTCCTAGCTCTTAAAAGTTCATCGTCCGAGATTTTCCACCATTAAAAAATGGACTCGCGTCATTTCGTTCTTTGTACCGAGTCTACCTGATGGTCGTAGGATTGCAAGATGGGATAAGATGGTTGACAACGCCATCTTGTAGTGTATACGTGTACTGCCACCAATGTGGAAAGACCAAGTATGTTTTGTTGCCAAATCATCGGAAACCGTTTGCAAATAGTGCGAATCAAAGGCAAAGGCGGCTTACGATAATAACCGAACCGGTAAGGCTCCGCCAGCGTCGTTGTTACGAAAAACGTAGGCTCCAACGGTTCACCAACTGTAGCATTCCTGACTTCCTGAGAAATTGCCTCTCCCTCCATCTCAACCTCACGTACTACGAAACATTGGAGAATTTCCCAAGCGATGTTGACCAGCTAGATTTTATGACGACAAGTGATTTGAGCCAGATGCAGGATTATGTGAATGCCAACCTGATGACAAGGGTAGGCAGCCAGATTAATGGAATTGTTTATTGTGACCACTCAGCAATTGAATACCAAGGCAAAGATTTGATCGACGCAGTCGCAGGGTGGACCAAAGCACTGCGATGGGAGGTTTGGACGGGAATCGTGCTGACATTCTTGGTGTACATTACCTTCGACTTGCTGACAAAATGTTGTTTTCCCCTGTCGTTTCTCTTAAGGGCATCTTTCCGACAAGATTGTAGCGCTGAAAGTGCCTTCGGCACAGCCGTCCTCTTCGCATTGATGTTTCTTCAATTTGGGTTCGAGAATGCAATGACCAGTGGCCTAATCGTTCCCCCGAAATATGTCCCTCTTTTGTCGCTTAAAGGTATTTTGGAGACTGGATATGTGATACATCATACGCAATATTTTTCTGGGGTAGGGGATTCTAGAGAGAAGTGGTAATGAACTTATGGATGAAAACATGGTGGTCATTAAAACCTACACTTCGCTTATGAAGAACCTTGGTCTTGGTCGAATGGTGAAGGATAGACTACGTGTATTCTGGAGGAATGTGGCAAAAATTCATCCCCCAGCTATGTACTATGTTACAGGGAAAGCCAGGAATTTCTCATTAGCCGTCCTAACGAACGGGAAACATGAAGGGGACGTACTCGCGGATGTAATTAGCTACGAAATGTTCAATTGGAGTTTGAAGTGCAGCTACGTTCCTGACACAGCACCACGACTTTTGAACTACATTCGTGTCGTGAGTGTCATTACGAACGCCATTTTGAGGATTACGCTTAGCGTACAAGAGAGTGGTATAGACGTGGAATGGGGGAGGTGGACGCGATGGAAAGCTGCTTTCCTGAGGGACAGGACCCGCTATTACTTGCGCAAGTCTGAAGTTTATCTATCCCTGAGACACGCTTTACCAATTGTCTTGCTTACGGTCGGGGTGGTCCCATGCCTTTCAGGGGTTGTGCTAATTTTGGAAATAGTAGGCAAATCATATCGGTACCGTAGGTTCTTCTAACTTAAGCTATTTGACAAATCGCATTTCTTATGTCACCGTAGTGTTTCCGGCGGAAATTAGCAAGTATGCACTATAAAATAGCTTTATGACAGATTTTATTATTAGGTATCTCATACCTATTCATTTTGTCGTCCATTCGTCATGTCAGCACGTTTTCACTGTAACTGCGTCTTGTATGTTACTTTGCATACCGGCTAATAAGCCACTACTTCACTGTGCCCAAGTAGACAAATTTTTATGCCACTCCGATAAGGGTACCTCAAGATACACCGTTCTTTAAGGCATAGCAGACGAGGTGAAGGAAAATGCGTATTGTGGAACTGCTTTGTGCATACCTATACCATCATCCCCATCCAGCATATCTCACAACGCATTTTCCTTCATCTCGTCTGCACCACTGCTATACCCTACAGCTTCTCAACGAGAGACCAACAGCCCGTACAATATCGCACATTTCTGTTTACAAAGTTGTGGAAGCAAACAGATGTTTAAATACCTAAAAATCGTGTAACATCAATTGGCTCCTTCTCTCCAGTATTTCTGTACGGCCCTTTGTACGACACTTCTTTTGTACGATCGTTTGATTTTCTAAGACCCTTTCATTTTGTACGTCTCTTTTTAGGTATTCGAGACTGAAAGCACTGCAGGATAAAGGAACAAAGTTCGTTGCATAAAGGTAGTAAACGGAAAAATGTGCTGTGTGTCCCCATGTCTTCATCGTTTCAAAATATATATTTGTTTTAGACAATGCGGAGAAAACGAAAAAGTGTGGAAAGCAGGGTTTCTGGCTATACGTAGAAGGAGGAGACCGATATTGTCCCCAATACCACAAACTGGAACAACTGGGCGTACCTATTTGAGAGTTGGGGTAAAATCAGGTGAGTTATGCATTAACAAAGGAAGTACATCAAGTGACCTTCCCAGTCTTGACTATTTGGAGCCACGCTGCTTGATTGGGTAAAGTCACCTTGGTAATTGTAGTTTTCCAAACTTATAGCGTTGTGGGGTTCATGTAGATGAAGTCTTCAATAATTTTTGTCCTAAGCTAAAGAAATTAAAAATATACAAATAATCTGTTGGAATATGCTATAATGACCTTCCCTTGTCAGTGCAAGAGAAGCACAACCTATGTACACCTACTAATAATTTCTTGTTTTCTCTTATAGGCGTTTTTGACACATCCACTTTGTACCATAAGTTTCTTGCTGAATTCAGAAAAAAGATGAGACGAGCGCCCTCCATAATTTGCCCCTGCTGTGGAGGATTATGGTACAAAGAGTATGTACACCGATTGACGGAAACACAAATTGACAACCCATCTGTGCCGTATGGCCAATACTTTGAACGTAATTCTTATTCCGTTCCATGTGCAATCAAGTGGTTTTATGTGTTCTAATCGAAACTATTTTTTGTACACCTACTTTTACTTTAATACATTGTCGCTATGATATACCTCCTTTACTGCTTGATAGCAATTATTTAATTATGTAATTCTGAAAAATAATCATAAATCTAAATCACAAATCAAATGATTTTATGGTTAACCGTGACCGTAGAGAACACGCTCCCAATTTGTTCAGTCATCAAAGACAATACATCATCCCTGTCTTGTTTTTCACAGTAGTGCTGAATAATTTGGAATATTAATATTGCATCCTAAAAGTTCCCATCGTATTGTATTAATTTTTAGGTTTATGTGTCCATTGTCCACGGCACAGTCGGGTATCCAGAAAGTCGTGTTCAAATTGGTTCCTTTCACATTGCTCCACTGGCCTGACAGATGAACAGTTGTCTATTGTCTGGGAAGGAAGGAATAGGGGTTAACTTCATATGTTTAAACAATTACTGTACAATTGCAATACTACCAATTTCCTGTTTACCTTCGCGAAATAATACTTAAAATATGCGGTGGACCATTACATTGTATCCATCCCGTCTGTCTATAGTAACTTGCGTTGATCATAAGCTTAACGTTCCTCAAAATCTGGTAATTTTTGTAATTATCATAATTCGACCGTTCTTCTATTTAACAATGTTTTCAACAGAACAGAAATCATGCAAACTCCTCCGACACTCGTCCCCTGCCTTCTTCTCCTCCTGATCGTCCCATGGTGTGACGTCATCAAAGCTTGGTCGGTTAATAACGATGGGACATTCGAGTTGGGGTCTTGCATCTGTGAATGTGGGGGTCCGAAGAGGGGACACTGACACTGCCACTGCCCAGCATACCATCGAATTGAGAGATGCGATGAAACGTGCGGATATAACGATGAGCTTTGCCGTCCTTTCGATTCTGAGGCTCACTGTAAAGCCGTACATCGGTTTGGTAACGACATGTATACGGAGCTGGAGCTAGGTAACTTGCACTTTAGTCTGAACATGAGAAAGAATGGAACGCTTGTTGTATCCGATGATTAATTTGCGCGTTCTTCCCACAATTTGGGTGAAAAATAAATAACAAAATTAAGATGGTATTGCATAACAATTAATTGTTGATGTCGTCAGTCAAAGCAATCCGTTTCCCCAATTATGTTAGATGTAAAAAAAGGACTAATTGGATGATTCTAGGCCTGATTGTGGTAGCTGTCAAAAATGTGAAGTAATGTTTGTTTTCGTATATCGATTTTATATTTTGGTAGAGAACTCCACAAACCTTGCACTTTTTCAACAGTTGAACGTAGGGAGGTCAGGAAGCCAACATAAGCTTGCTTTTATTGAATGCGGTTGGGAGTCTTGTGAATAGCAATAGACATATCAATAATGTTTCTTCAACAATTGGAACCTCAGATAAAGTTGTTCACGGTCGTATGTCGAGTTACGGGGTTGATTCCACTGACTTACACCCGTGACAGGAGGTTTGCCCTTCGCAGGGGACCCAGGGTGTACACCGTAATTGTTGCTGCAGCTATAATCAGCTACGGGATTAGGATACAATGCAGCCGTGTATTCTCACACTATTTCCAGCCAGGACTAAATCCTGTTGGCATTCATTAGCTATCTCCAATAGCTTATGCGTTTACTTCAATTGTCTCAGCTGATCATTTGACTGTCGATCTGTCTGTTGCGTTTGACACGATCCTGCGTCTCTCAGCCATGCATTTGATGGCTCTCCTTCAAAACAGAAGAAAGTCACTGATTTAATGAATGGAAAGACACATCAAACAATTCGAAAACATGTCTCAGTGTCCCACACGCAAGGGAAACATTTCACCCCCTTCGCATATTTAGATAGTAACGCAGTAGTTCAGTTGTGAAGGAGGCATCATCATCAGCATCAGCACTACATTGCCCCTGCCGGCATAACTTAAACTGCTTCCTACGATCCTAGATCTCCCTTTCTCTTCCTCCTGCTGCTGAACGATCATCTTTTTTATCAAACAACTCCATTCATACTGGAGATAGCTTCATACTTCTTTTTACATAAAGGATTATATTCTATAACAGTTAAGACATGTTTGTCTTGCCTACATGTTCTTTCTTCATGCAATGGTTTCACGTGATCATGACTCACATAAAACGTCTTTGACTCAGACACATCCAGCATTGAACGAACTAACAGAGACAGAAAATCAAACGGAGTGGGATAGGATAATGTACTTATCTTATCGTGCTGAAACATGCTTTAACGAGTCCCGATCACAAACCCATGGACGGAATGTGCAATGAATGTCTGAACTCAACAAACCTTTGTCATAGGCTCATACATATAGTGAACGGTAAAAGGGACTGCTGCAGCTGCTGAGCAAATATTTTGACGGGAAGAGACATTAGCTGCTTTTCATTATTGATTGGCAACTGAATAATCAAGTCACAGAATTGTAGAGCAGTAAATTCGTTTGTTTTTTAAAGAATAAATTTGTAGATTGTATAATTTTCAGGAAACGAGATTCACGATGGCAAAAAACCTTCTGCAATCCCCTTGTACGACTTAGATAATTTCAATTTCAATTTTGTTTACCCTTGATATCTTATCTCTCTCGTTTCACACAGTTGATGGAGACAATTCTTATCGTACTGTCACGACATTGATTACGTTTCTCTCTACCGTCTTCGCCTGGTGTCCTCACATTTCAACGAAGGAGTTCTGAGCTACTTTACCAACTCTCGACCTCCCTACCTAAGTGTGGACAGACTGCGACTTTTTGATGTAAAATGGCTTGGTCTACCATTTCTGTCCAAAGGGAAGATGGGAAAAGTGGACCTCAGACTTTTCGGCGGTTTATCGGTGGATTTTGACATAACTGGGGTCTACACTACCATGGTCAATACATTGGCCTTGCATGGTACTGATGTATCTCACCTGAAACTGCTGAACCTCAAGGAATACCACGTCACCCCTGCACTTGAAGCTGTGAAGGAACATTGTCCAAATTTGAGATACCTGAAGGTCACTCTCATCAACACGGGCGGTGGCATTACCCAGCCCCCGAAAAGTAAGGATGGGGATGCTAAAAGATTGGAAAACATGGTCTGCTTCGACCTTTCGGTAGCCAAAAAGTACAAGAACATTGCGACAATGCATGATCAAGCCGATCGCGAAATCTTTCGAAACTTTATCGATAGTCTTCGAAACCTGCGGAGCATCCGTTTTGGTGGATATTTCGTCGACAAGAAGGTACGTCGTTTACATGTTTTTATCTCTGACTCCTTACAAAATATTTACACCTTCTAGACCTTTTGGCGTCTTCCCAACACCCTGCAAAAACTACCCGTTGCAATGGAAATTAGTGGCAACGATTGTCCACTATCAATTTCGGACCTGGTACATTATCCTGCGGTGAAGCCACAAAGTGTGGACACTCCTTGGTATTGGAATATACGGGATTTTCGTATGGACCTTGCGGAGTGGAGGGACGAAATGTTTCTTCTACTGTGTGGAGAGATGGCTGCCCTTGAGACCCTTCGCCTGGGCTTTGTCAATGTGGATGAAACCCGGTCCTTTTTTAACGCACTGACCAAGCACCTACATCATCAATCCACACGATGTGTATCGATAAAGTCAATACGGCTTCCATATCTACAAACCATCGATCCTCAACTTTACCCCATGCCTCAGCTCCAGGAGATGTTTCCTAATTTGCAATCCATTCATCTTGAGTTTCACTTTTTCTTATCAGAGCATGGGCAGGATGTGGATCCCAGCCTCAAGGAAACCTTTACAAAGCTTCACCTTTGGGAGAAGTTGAAGGGTCTGGAAGTCACCGTGGTCAGAAACGTGTTGACCCTTCGTCATTTGAGTCAGTTGTTGGAAGCCGCGTGGGAAGGGCTCTTCATAAATGGTAACTAAATTGCAGCAAAGACAACTAGATGCATTATGATTTCCCTGACACAGGTTTCCAGAGATTGGTGATCAATGGTCGGAAGTTCTACATTGCAAAAGATTCAGAATTCGAAGTTGAAGATGGATCGTTTGAACGACTGTCTGAGATCCTGCTATCAATGAGGGACATGAAAGCGGTGACGTTTAATGACGTGTTTTTACGTTAAAGAGGGACGCTGTGATTAAATGTATTTCAAGTGTTTCTTCCGCAGTTCCCACGAGATACAGATTTACTTGCGAGGCTCCGGGCATTTATCCCAGCCCACGGTCTCCCCATCACTATCACGTTTCTCTACCCATAAGGTACTTTCAACCCTGCACTTGACTAAAATTAGGTTGAAAATTGTAATTATGATCCTTACAATTTGCATTTAAGTTGTCATGACCTTGTCGCCTATATGTCTCCCTAATTGTAATTAGAACCCCGTGACATAAAATGATGAGTTACAGTCCTTCCAATTAAGGTCCAAGTCCCTACATTTGAAATATGACAGTCGGCGTGCATTGTGCTTTATATTCGTAGTTTATATTTTACTTGTCATGACTTTAATGCTCTTTTGGGCAATGCCTAGCACAGTCGGCATAAGTCAAAATTACATTTGCATGTTACAAATGTATTCGACTCTGTAGGTTGGGTTGTGCAGATTTGATCTCCGGTAGTGGGTTGGGAAACTGGGATTCTCCTCTGACTTCCGTTAACAATGTTCGCAAATATGTGGACAACCCGATGTAGTACACTTGCAACATTGCCGTTAGGATTATGACCATCAAGGCTACTATGTCCATTGTAACTTCGTGTACCCTCGCAGTAGTCATAATGAGGAGGACTGTGACAATCATATAATCCTCATATAATCCTTCTCATGTAATCCTTACCCAAATCCGCAGTTTCTTAAAACTGTAACGTCTCTCGGTAATTAGGAATAAAGATAATCAATAACGTACTTGGATTCATGTGTTCTACTCTCTCGACAGAAAAACAGTGAAAGTGAAAAGTCCTAATAAAAAAGGTTGTAGAAACTAGGACACGTCATTCTTTCAGCACAGTGCCTTTACAGATACGCTGTCTTAGTACGTAGATGGATACGTTACAAAACAGTTGGTATGCCGATGACGGTTATACAACAGATGAAGGAAACAATATCATATGTAGCACACATGTTGGGCTTGGTATAAGAAAGTACCTTACAGAACTGGTTGTATTATCATTCGTCACTATCTTGCAAGTGTTATTTGCGTTCTTTCGCAACGGACGTGATAGCACTGGTTGCAAATATTGTTTTATCGGACAATCAATTCCTCGTGAACCCACTTGACATCGGCCGCTATCTAATCTATTTCATGCTGCAGATAGCCAGCCTGCAGTAGTACCTCCTATGCTCATTTTATGTTCAACCTTGTGCGTACACTATTCAAGCGGCTGCTCCATACGGGAGTGGCTTTCCCAATGGACATTCACAGTGCAGCAAAAATTTTGTCCAAGAGCACCGGTTTTCTTGAACACTCGAGGGAAATCGCTTATGAAATTGGGATTCCAGAGCACGATGTAGAGAGGATATGCGCAGCTTATCACATTGACCGAAGAACCACGCCATACGATTTCACTCGTGCATTGTTGACTACATGGCGAGATAGCGTGGGCAGCAAAGGAGAGGGTTTGACGACTTTGGCCCTTGCTTTAAGAGGAGTAGGTCTCGGAAGTTTGGCAGGTATGAAACGTTGAATAGCAAATCCAGCTCGAAGCAACTTAAAGAAGAAATGCAGCAATATTCATAATCTTGTGGCACAACAGAAAATGCCTTTGGCTGAAAAGTATAGCACCGTACAATCCGTCAGGGTTTTATCACTTTTTCACGCCATATCTCCTATTCTTTATTGGCAATCAGTAAAATGGAATTATCTAAATGATTTCTGTTTGCGGCTTAGATAAGTCTTGCTATACCACATTAGTTGATCAACTTTCAACACAATTCAACAATTTCATTTGTAATTTTTTATACAAGAGAATCCAAACTAACCAAACTAAAAGAGTGTTCCACCGTTAACGTGGTTACATCCGTTTTGGTGGTGCACTACGATTCAATAAACCTTGAGCGAATGCCTTTTGACAAACAAATCCGACTAGCCTACAACAAGCAATATGACACACAAACATATTAAATGCTTACCTCGAAATTCATTGCATGAATAAATTCATTGGCGTATTTCTGATATTCGTTCCAGATACATTGATAGGGTCGTTGGAACCAGAGTCAATTATTCGAGGCGAACCGTCAATACCGACAGAACTATCGACCATGTTACAACGCAAATGGTGGCCAGAGCAAAAGCCACTTCCCAATTCTTTTGTGAAGCGTTTCACCCCGGATGGAAGACTTCTTTTGGATGAGTTGGATGACATGCTAAACCACGAAGCAAGAAAGACAGTGATTTCCCAACAATCCTGCATTTCGGGCTTGGGAGGGATCGGAAAGACAACTCTCGCAAAGTGGTACGCCAACCATTTCTCTAGTCGCTTTGACTTGATTATTTGGCTTGACTGCGGGGAGAATTCACTGTCTGAATCTGTCGACAATCTTTGGAAACGCTTGTTTCCAAACAAAGCACAAAACACGACCGGAACTACAGATAAAGCTCGTGACTGTTTTACCAAGTTACAAGGATTGAAAGCGCTTTTTATCTACGATAATGCAGAGCACTATGACGGAAATGGAGGCATCAAGCATGTACTGCCATCTGCGCTGGAATTTCCGACAATAACATGTCTCGTGACTTCAAGATGGACATTATGGGGTAGCAGCTCTATGTATGGTGAAATCCCGCAATGGCGATTAGAGACACTTTCCTTAAAAGAAAGTGTTCATCTTTTGCGAAGGGGTCTGAAGAATGTAGCTGCCGAAGATAAGGATTTGGAGGAACTTTCCAAAACGCTAGGATGCTTACCCCTTGCCCTTCAAATTGTCATTGGTCATTTGAATCAACACTATTGCGGCAGGAACGACGGTGTTTGTGTCTACAACAAAGCGTTACTCGAGTCCTATGAGAGTCTATTGGAACAGGACGCAGACCTTGGCGACTATCAAAAAGGCCTGCTGGCCACCTTATCCCAAACAGCTTTGAAAGTCAAGGAGCAGGGATCTCTTGGTGCTAAGGCATGGCGTTTATTGGGGGCACTGTCGTTCTTGGATCCCACTGTCCCACTTAAATTTCTATGTTGCGTTGAGAACACGTCTTACCAAATGGGACTGACCATTTGCGACTTATTAAGCAAGTACTCTCTGGTGCAACTGTCAGAAGAGGCTGAGGATTATAAAGTTACCATCCACAGACTCCTGCAGAAAAGCTTGATGCTGCTCTATCCGTCAGACTCGCTCGAACAACAGTCAAGGATACTTGGTTGCGCCACTGATGACCCTGTCTTTGCCAGGTACAAGTGGAATTTGTATTTGAAATGTTGGGAAAACCCCAAGCTTTCACAGGAGCTTCTTGAAGTAGCAAAGAAACAAATAAACGACGGAATTTCCCTGCATGCTGTGGAATATGATAATAAGCCTCAGGAGGCGATTGTTTTACTACGCATCTACGATGAGATGAATCAACGTATCTATCAACCTCCCGTGGATTCACCGAACTTACAAATACAGTGCCAGTGGTATTTGGAGGGAGCGGCGCTAAGCAACAAGGATTTACAACAATTTCCCAACTACTACCAGAATGCTTGTATCATCTCTTTTTTCATCGGCCTTACAGCATACCGATTAGGTGACAAGCACCTAGCGGTTCAGCATTGGAAAACAGCAAAGAAAATGGCAATAAAGTTGTTAGCGGTTGAACCCGAGAAGATGTGGGGCATGTATTTGGAAAGCTTTTACCTATTTCCAATAAGCCAATGGAAAAGGCCTTGGCATTACAACGAATTTATTAACATCTGTGCTTGGCTCGCGGCACAGGTGCTGCTTGAGCTGGAAAAGGTGAAAGAAGCTGATGGCGAAATCAAAGAAATTGCATGTCGCCAGAAAGGGTCGTTGTATATTTCCAGGGAGTTCTTCCCCTGCACACTGACTATGAAGCAACTTGTTGGCAACCACTTCACCAGCCTGAATTTACATTCCGTTTGTATTTCGTATGATAGCGCAATAGCGTGGGTGCAAAACTTTGGTGACCACGAATTCTCCGAGTGCTATTTCGATAACTTGACGTTTCGAAATGATTCAAGTTTTGCAGACAATGTGGACTTTCATCACGTCCTGCCAACGAAAGCTGTTATACTTCTCATCAGATCGGGGAAAGCAAATCCGACAAATTTGAACTTTGACATGTCCAAGGTATGGCGTGGTACACATACATTATATTTGATTGGATGCACCATTCATTGGAATGCACCGGAATTTAACAGAAATAAGATTACTAGAGTATATATTAATCAGCCAAGGAATGGTTTGCCAGACTGTCAAATGATTTGGGACTGTTTTCCCAATCTGAACAAGGTTTCAATTTCAGGAACACAATTACCCCTTCGCTTTCTTCCACCCTCCCTCCTCAAACTGGAGTTGAGAGAAGTTGATATTATGAGAAGTGAATTAGTCACTCAACTACCAAAAACTGCAATCCTGGTACTTCAAAACTATGACATTGAGTCAGTCATGCCCATAACAAGCGTGATCCAGTTTGAAAAATTGAAATTGGTGGAGTGCACAGGATTGCATTGTGATCAAGCGGAGGAATGCGTCTTGATTAAAATTCTTCAGTCTTCCTCAAACACGAAAATTAAATATCCCAGTGATTCACTACGGGAGCACTTGTTGCACCATAAGTTAGTCCCTGACTCGGCGGACAATGATGTGTTTAAGTTCGTCGGAATTACTCAAACAATCCATCCATAGCAGTGACATGAGAATAGATTTCCGTAAGCACGCATGTTAAGTCTTCCGATGTCTAAACTGAGGCATGTCTGCGGGACACCTATGTAAAAGTAATACGTAACCGCTTACTGCTAAGCATTTATCGACCGACTTGTTAATCACAACCTCCAGTACATCGCGTAAGCTAATTCAAGACATACGACTATAATAGTGTACGTGTGGTGCTTAAGAGTTAAATGGTAGAACAAAAATAAAAGGTCGAAAG
>JAQIWU010002455.1:0-12171 GCA_034696445.1 Isotomiella minor
ATTTTCGGGAAAGGCTCATGGTCGAGAAAGTATGTGAGTACCACCTCATCACAGGGGTAGGGTTACAATAAATTACATGTAAATAGGTGTACTATTTGTTTGGCTGACTCTATAAGCAGAAGCAGTAGTTGTTATTAAAGCAAGGATAAGACTTGTACTAAAGTTAATGGACGCGAACACAGTTTTGTTGTTCCGTCTCACTGTGCCCCTCTTCGACATCTGCTTCATTATCAGAGGGAGTTACCTCCACGTGCACTTGCCGTTGTTGCTTTTTACTTGACCCTACAATAAATGTAATATTTTCAAGTCATAAACCTGATGATAATAGTTTCTTGATAAGTCATTAGAGAATTACTTGTTCTCACCGGACTTTTCGCCCTTGGATTTTTCTCCTCCTTTTTTATCGTCACATTCGCTGCCACATGTGAACGCTGTCAGCTTGGTGCATGGGGTCTCCACGTCGTCAGTTTCAGAGGTCCCTTTTGAATGAATGAGAATCAAATGATTCATTGGAGTCTAACATCTAACATATGCATAAATAAATAAATCCAACTAACCTTGTCTCCACTTATCGTACGCTTTTGTGACCAGGAGGATAGCAATTACAAAGATGGTTTTGAACCAAAACTTTTTAACCAGTTTCCAATGGCTTATTCCAGCCACCAGATTGAAAGCCCAGATGACCTGGGCGCATATATAACTGTGGAGCCAGAAGGGTCCATCGCGAATGTGGACAGTTGTCAGAATCCAGTCCCACCACCCCTGTGACCTTGGACATGGACACACACTGCACAGCATCCCAGAAGACGCCCTCATCAACGCTAGAAAGTCAATTGCGAAAGTAAGGAGTCCATAGAGCAGGAGAAAATTCATCAAACGTGCTTTCGCACATGGAGAAAGGCACAACAACGTACAAGCCATTTTACTGTTACTTTGATTGAAAAAATGGGGTATTCAATGTTATTTTATTTTAATAATGTGTCACCAATTAAGATAATGACCAACTTTCACACTATAGCAGTCAGCACGTAAGTGACGACGACGAGACCATGACACTGATCTGAACACAGTGAAAAAATCAGTAGAACATGAAATTGCAAAAAGTGAAAGGCATTGATATTCGAAATGCTCTTTATGCTCTCTCTCTCTTCCTCACGCACATTTTTATGTTCCAAAGTCAAAGAATCTTTCTAGAGTGCGAATTTAAAAATAGCTTTATTCTATGGAACTCGTCCAATTTACATATGTTTGTCCCCACCTTGTCTACAAAATGACGAGAGGAATTAAAATGTGGGTCAGTGGGGAAACCAGAGAAAGTGGAACTTCAAGAAATGATTATTGCTTCATTTCGTGGAAGAATAGATTTGCCACCGTGAATTGCAACAAAGAAAATCTGAAGTCAAGTAACAGAGTGAGTTTATTAGAAAAAAGATACAAATTGCATACAAAAAATAAAACTTATTCAAAGATTTATCATTTAGGCTTTCTTGTCGTCGTCTCCGAACCAATTTTCACAGCAATTAATTAAATAAGACATATTTTAGTGAAAGTCTGCAGCAATTTTCATAGTATTTTTAGAACTTACCATCCTACAACAGTGTCAGGGTCGTCGCATTTCAGGGTGGTGGTAGAATAGACGGATCCAGGGGAACAGGAGCCCTAGAAAAAATTAAATGATTGTTAGCACCAGAAAATAAAATATATCACCATTTGCATGGTTTCAGCAATAAGGCCTCAATTTTACCATTTGGGGTTGGATTCCATTCAAGCAAATGTAGAATTTCTGGCAGTCATCAGGATGAGCATAGGTTGGGTGGACTAATTGATGGCCATTGACTCCGTAAACTTGTTCTTCGGGACAGGTGAAACCGTCGGGGAGTTTGTCTGAACAAGAAACAGTTAAATTAAGTGATGAATGAGTAATAAAATCTTGCAAACAAACGCCAGTTATTCTCAACTTACCCCTCTTCCTGGTCTCAATATCACAGCCCTCCCTCTCTGAGCGTTCTGGCCAAGTGCAAGACCCTTGCACATCATCGTAGATGAGTCCACCCGGGCAAGGCACCTCAACGGCAACACCATCGACGCAGTTGTAGTACTTGTCACAAACCAAAGGGTCCTCGTGGGTGAAGTAACCGTTCTTCCTGGGACATTTTGGGGAAGACTGGGCAGACTCTGTCAACAAAAGATATACAAAATCAGACATTAGTCAATTAGAAAAAAGATTATAAAGTTGTATGACTTACGCATTTCCGTCCTTTCTTCACAGTCTACGTTGTATGGGAGGTCACATCTCTCGTGGTTTGAGTTACCATCAGCAAAGAGCAATCCATCGGGGCACAGTCTGACCAAGGGAACATTGTCCACACACTCGTAGTACTTGTCGCACTGGCGGGGGTCTGCGAAGTAGCCGTTGGGTTCAGGGCACTTGATTCCTCCTGCAGCAGCAGCAGCAGCAGCAGCAGCGGCCAAGGATGGGGCTAACATAAATAAAAATTGAAAATTAGCTTTGTTGCTTGTGGAATATTTTTGAACGTCTCAAAAACTTACCAATGAGTCCCAAAAGGCAAACTAATTTGATCATGTTGTTGAAAATTTGAAGTTGACTAAGGATACTTGAAAAGTAGTTTGAGTTTTGATGTTGCTGCGATGAGCAGAAGAGTGAGACTGGAGAGTCCGTCGCTAAGACAACTCGATTTTCTACACTTTCGTCCAAACCTACCTTAACATGGGAACTATATGCACTTTGCATTTACGTAGGGCCCAACGAGGTCATTTGAATCCAAAGCCACACGGCATATGCTAAAGCGTATCCGCAGCGCCGTTGTTGGAGGCGAAGAAAACGAGGTTACTTGAGGAGGTACTTTTATGCAAGCAACACGATGAGGATGCTGGAGTGTATAGAAAAACTTTCTAATTATAATAATAAGTGACCATGACACAACTCCTTTGATCAGAAGAGAAGGAAATCCCACAACGCATACGAATCTTGTGCTGTGCAGGTGAATTCATATAAGATGAAATCGAAAAAGAAATCGAGTTCACTTTCCCTTCGCCTCAAATGACATTGGTTCCTTTATCATTATTTATTCTCACATCCTATTTTCGTCCTTCTACACATGGACAGAACACATCGATTGGAAGAAAATTGAAAGTTACAAAGCCTTGAAACTTGCCTAGGTAATTCTACAAACAAAGATGTTCCGGAAGTACACATCTGTCTTGTATAATATTACATTTATGTAATGAAAATTTAGGTCCTTCTTTGACCTTCATGCATTGATGAACTACGTACGTCTCCTTTTGCCCCAAATGTATTAAAACGCTTTTTACTGATTTCCCAACTTTATTTTTCACTTATAAAAACATGAAATATCATCCAAAGACTAATTCATAAATACAACTAGGACACCATTAATAATTGTTTGGAGGTTTTTCGGTATAAAATGATAAAAAATAAATGAACAAGTCAACAAACTTAGCACATGCATTTGCATTTTAAATCGGCAGTGTATGGAGTTTGAATGAATGAATACCCTAATTAAATTGTTGTTAGTGTTTGCCAAAGCCTTAAGTTAAAAGTTGATGAATTAATTCTCACGAATTCTCACGTTCGATTGATTAGTCACCCCTCAAAAATTTGCATTACAAATCAAATAACAAATTCCAATGCTTGCGGTTGGTGATATGATCGATGATGCATACGAAGAAATGTCAATGTGGAATGCAAAAGTGAGACTGGAGCGGGCAGAAAGTATGTAAAACAAATCCTTTTTTAGTCTCCGACGATCCGAACTGAACTGCGGAGTTAAAATTGCTGTCTTTAATTTTTTTTAAGGTTTCTTTTTAGTTTTCTTTTTACTTTTGTTGCCGTTTTATTATTATTATTTTCATCAGCAGCTCTTTCTTTGTCTGGTTCATCGCGATCGGGCCGTGGCCACCATGACAATTCACGCATGATAAAAGTAGAATTCCCAAAAGATAAGTCCAACTGTGACCATTGAATTGACAAGTTTGTGGTGAGACAGACAACCAACCGGTGTCAAAATGTTCAACAAGAAGGCCGCGTCCAAGTCCTTCCACGTGCGGGTCATGACGATGGATGCGGAACTGGAATTTGATCTCCAAGTAAGTGACCATTTACTTTATTATTGGTCACAATTGATTGGATTTTGACGTTGTCTTTTGTTGAGCATAGTGGAAAGCCACGGGGAGGGACTTGTTTGACCTCATCTGTCGGACGATTGGACTTCGAGAGACTTGGTACTTTGGCCTCCAGTACGAGGACAACAGGGGCAATATCTCTTGGCTGAAAATGGACAAAAAAGGTTCTCTTCCTTCCAGTTGATTTATTTAACACAAACTAATCATTGATAACATTTTGCTTTGTACAGTTCGTGACCAGCACTTATCAAAAGACGACCTCATCCTGTTTACCTTTCTTGCCAAGTTCTATCCCGAAGACGTTGCGGAGGAGTTGGTGCAAGACATCACGCAACACCTTTTCTTTCTTCAAGTGAAACAAGCGATTCTTAACATGGACATTTATTGTCCTCCAGAGGCATCTGTTCTTTTAGCATCGTATGCTGTTCAAGCAAAGGTACTAATTTCTACATATTTAGAATCCCCAGCAATTTATGGTCACTTACGAATGAATGTATCACTTTTGTATTTATAGTACGGCGATTATGATGAGCAGACGTACGCCCCAGAAATGTTAGCCTCAGAAGACTTGTTGCCACAGCGAGTCATTGACCAGTACCAAATGACCCCTGAAATGTGGGAGGAGAGGATTAAAGTGTGGTACGCTGACCATCGTGGTATGTCACGAGACGAGGCAGAAATGGAATACTTGAAAATAACACAAGATCTGGACATGTATGGAGTCAATTATTTTCCGATTAGCGTAAGTTGGGAAATCATATAATCATCGCGAATTGATTTTGTTACAACGTGATGTGATATTTGTTTGCTTGTATAGAATAAGAAGGACAGCGAATTATGGCTGGGTGTGACTGCACTTGGATTAAATATTTACGAAAAGGACAACAAACTTACTCCCAAAATAAGTTTTCCTTGGTCAGAAATCAGAAACATCAGCTTTGATGATAAAAAATTTACAATCAAGCCAGTGGACAAATCAGCACCAAATTTCATATTCTTCTCCCAGAAATTACGCATGAACAAATTGATATTAGAACTGTGCATTGGGAACCATGACTTGTTTATGAGAAGGAGAAGGCCTGATCCAATGGACTTGCAGCAAATGAAAACTCAGGCCAAGGAGGAAAAATTGAGGTATTCTGATATTATTATCAACAATTTGTCTGATTCTTTCGTCACTTTTACTTTTATTTGTTGTCACGTAGGCGTCAGATTGAAAGAAGCAAATTGGCACGAGAAAAGCAGCTACGAGAACTAGCGGAAAGAGATAAAGCCATTTTAGAACAAAAGCTACTTGAATATCAAGAAGAAATTAGATTAGCTAAAGAGGCATTGGTGAGGCTTCAATGTTATTTTGTGATTGAAGTTGAACTTTGAATATTTGAAACTTACCATATTGATTAAATGACTTAGATGAGGTCAGAAGAAACGGCCGACCATCTAGCAGAAAAATCTAGGGTGGCTGAAGAAGAAGCAAATATTCTCAATCAAAAGGCCTCTGAGGCAGAACATGAAGCCGAAAGAATTCGCCAAACGGCTATCAAGACAGAGGAAGAAAAGGTCTTGATGGAGCAGAAAATGAGAGATACTGAGCAAATGGTGCAGCGCATAATGAACGAATCCGATAAACGAACTGTGGAAGCAGATCGTCTTAAAACAGAACTCTTAAAAGCAAGGCTAGCAGAGAAAGAAGCAAAAGAAAAACTACTTCAGTTCTTGTCACAACCAGCGATTGGTTACCCTGGACTCCCTCCAGTAAGAAAAACACAATTTTGCGACATGACCAGCTCATTGTAATGTTCCTTCTTTGGTTTTAGATGATGAATTTTGGTAACTTTGAGAATATGTTGAGCGTCATCCCAGAGAAATCTCCTGCCGTCTCTATCTGTGAAGATAATTCAGAGCTAAGTTACAGGGAACTTTTTGATGTAGGGAATCATTCAGGAGTCGGTATGGGGTTAGGCGGTGGGATGAATATGGGCATGAGTGGTAGCAATAGTAATGGGGTTGAGCTAGATCCTCTGACTCTAGAAATAGAAAAGGAAAGAGTAGAATATTTGGAGAAGAGCAAATGTTTGCAAGAACAATTGAGGGATCTCAAGAAGGAAATCGAAGGGCTCAAGTTGGGTAAGCGGTGATTTTTTATTTTACAAATTGAACTTAACCTGACCACCGTTTATCTATAACATTCACTTTTCTTTTTTTATAGACGAAAAACAGACTCCCTTTGACGTTCTTCATAGGGAGCAAGTGCTTTCAGGCGAAAACAAGTATTCTACATTAAGAAAGGTAAGCAAGGGATAACCAGTGGTGCGTCTAGGGTGGATTTAATAATGACTAACTTAATTTATTTGTATTGTATAGATAAAGTCTGGATCGACAAAGTCAAGAGTTGCCTTTTTTGAGGAATTATGAGACGTCGTTTTCTCTACCCTTACGATCGCGTTGACAACGATTCAAGTTCAGCTCGTACACATTTAGGATGATGCCATCGGTAGCGCAATAACGACTTTGTGAACCTTGCAATATTAGTTAGTATTTGACTCTTCTTCATGTTCCTTATCTAACCCCTCATGAAATGGAATTTATTGACTATTCCGCCTTGGTATTGGCTAGATAAATTCATGACAGCTAATGATGTTAAACTAAAGAGTAGCTACGCCCAACGACAATATATGTGCCTTATCCGAGTGCCTTTTCAAGCTTGTCACTGACCACCAACTTTTATACTTTGATTTCTAAGTTCAAGTATTTATTGTTCCTTTCCTTGTTTTAGTAGTTTTAAATTTTTACGATGTAGCTTAGTTTGAAAATTCTAAACGAAAAAGTGTAAGTGCTATGCTATGCAACATTTTAATGCCGTTCTTTTGTATTCCCAGCAACAAAGTAATAGCAATAAATACAGCTTTCGCTGCAAAGTAGCCATGTAAAATGTTTATTTCTACTAAAATATATTGTCGTGTATAGTTTGTCTTAAATGTACACAGAAAGTTGAAGCATACGAGACCGTGTAGTAGATTATAAGATACATGCAAAAAGTTTACAAACTTTGCATGGCCTCATCTTTTAAAAAAATCAATAGCGAGACACGAACTGATTCAAGTTGACTTAATCTAACAAGCATCACTCTTTTAAAGTTAATGAAAGTGAGAGGAGTTATGAATGGCGATTTTTATGAAGGTTCTTCTGTCAAAATCTTGTAGAGCTGAGAATCGGAATAGTTCCATTTGTGCTTGACAAAGTTTAGGAAGTCACTTTAATTATACCTCTCAACCCTCCAACATGTCAAAATCATTTGCTCTACTCCTGTGTCTCCTGCTCAACTTGTATGTTGTAAAGGCTACCTTGACCTCAGCCTTTATGATGGGACTTGGATCGGGGTTAATTTCCGGCCGACTGATGGGAGCTCGCAATGTTCTCCAGCAACAGCAAAAACAAAAGCTAATAATAAAGGATAACTCTGGCACGACTGTGGACGCGAAGCTTAGAACTGGAGTGACTAGAAACCCCTTGTTTGAAGAACAAATTAGAGGTGAACAAAATACAAGGGCCGCAGGAGGAGGGAGAAGTTTCGCGTATGGAAAAGGCCAAAAGACTGGAAGGGCACTTGGAAGCGTTATCAAAGTTGCGGGCAAGTTTGGGATGGGAGTTAAGAATTTCATTCTTGCACCCAAGCGACTGGCTGGCCAATTCGTGAGTGGCTTGATTGGAGGTGTGACTGGAAGAGAAAGGGAAAACAAGCAGTATGAGTCCCCAAGAACACGAAACGCCAATCCATCTCCTCATCCCCCTCAGGAGGGCGTGCCAGAAAACAGAAATGTTGTTACAAAACTTGTTGTCCTGATTCCATTGCCAACATCAGCTGCATCTTCTCCAGTTGTGGAAACAATTATTGGAAGGAACGAAAATGTTACTCTTCTACCCACACCGACATTCTCTGCATCATAGCTAGGAAGACGAGAGTAAGATGTCTCAAATTACATCTTCGTGATACTATGTCACGGTGGGTGCACCTCGCATGATTTCGAGAAAAGAAAAAAATGGAGCATATTTTCATTTTATATCAATTTTATAAATATAAGAGTACTTGCAAAGTCAAAGTGGTATAGTCCAAATAAATAAATCAGTATTTATTGCTCTGTGCTGTCAAAGGAGCGTGTCACAGATCTGTCAATGAAAAAGTGGGAAACATTAAACTACTACTGCTACTCTCCTGGTCAAAAGATGTATTAAATACATCTTGCAGTTGTCCTAATTCATATAAGCCTTCCGATTCTTCTCTAAAACTGTTCACTTGCTCCTGCTGTTGTCCAACAGAACCCTCCAATGATTTGAACACGTCATCAGTGCCAGCAGGATCTATTTCACTTAATAGGTTTTCCCACGAAATATTGAGTTCATCAGTGTCAGGATTCTCTATGAAGTGGAAATTCTCCTTCGAGTCATAAGGATTTAAAGGTATTTCTGAGAACATTAGAAGGGTTTGGCCATTATCTTGGAACTCAATGTTGTCCAGAACGGGAATCGTTGATGGAAGAGAAGGAGGAATTGATTGTGCAGTCGCACTGACTTTAGCCCCAGTTGCCATCACTTCTACTTTGGGGATTGTTTTCTCTACTGCCACCGTCTTCTCGTTCGTGCTATCCTTCTCCTGTTTCACCGGAAAGTCAGTTTCAGTGACCACGGAAACGGCCATGCCTTTCTTTGATGGTGGGAAGTCTTGTTGGGTTAACCCCAATTCTTTCCAGAAGCCCTGCAAATTTGATTAAATTTAGTTGATAATGTAAAGACGTAACTTTAATTTTCATTTCACTAAAGATATTAATAAATTCATGTCAATTAACCTTAAAAAGAGTGTCCAGTGATTCTCGGACTTTGTACTGAGTTTTTACAGCAGGAGGAGTGTACGTGCCGTAGATAATTTTTTTCTTCTTCCTTTTCTGTGGAACAGTAGGTTGAGCTGGGATAAGAGGTTTGGAATACGTCAAAAGTTTCTGAAGAAAAAATACGTAATTTAGAATGTCTGTAAGCTGAAATCGCCTTTTGACGTCTTACCTCTCTCAACTCTTTACAAGCCTTGCACTGCTGGGTTTGCTTTTCCATAAACGACATTGCTTTTTGATTTGGTATATGAAAGACGACCCTAGACGTAACAGGTTTTATCAATGAAAATTCATAATATTCCATCATCTATACGAACAATGACTGACTTACCTTTTACAGCCTGTTGCGAACCAAACGTTGTCACGCAATATTCCTCCTGGACAAAGCTCCACCTGACTGAATCCCTTAGACCCAGGACATATATTCGAATTCATAAGGTTGAATAGAATTGCGTTAAGTTGAGTATTTGTATCGATGCTTGGCACGTATTGCAAAAATAGTAAAGTGACGTCTTCACTCTTCATTGTTATTTTAATGGTTCCAGAGCAACGCATCTAAAAAAGGATAGAATTCATTTAAACTTACAACTTTACAACAATTACACGACGGACGGGGACCACGACTTACCTCCACTGTTTTTTCTACACCCAAGCACAAATCGGATGAGCCATCCTTTGTCTGCTCCATCTCCAAGTGATAGATAACCAACTTGGGGTCACCTACTTTGATTATTGTTGATTTGTAATAGTGACTGACTTCCGATTCAGCTCTAACAAACTTTTCCCAATTTTGAAACAAATCCTCATTTTTGTGATATTCCGATGGGGAAAGTTTTGCTTTTATAGAGAAATAAAAGGCACCAGCGGACGACTTCCGCAGGGCTTTTTGAGAAGGAGTGACTGTTGCAAAATCTAAATTCATAATCACAAACATAATCAGTGGTTGAAATGCCATGGCAGCTAAAAAAACAATGGTATGAAAACAATTACGTCTTGGAGGAGGGGGTGGAGGTTTCTTCCTCGTCGTCGTGGTGCTCGATGCAGATGTTGCTGCACGACGTCGAAGATGTTTTTTGAAATCTTCCACCAAATTCATGGAGGAGGCACTTGACTCGCTGCTTTCAGAGCTATCATCCCCGCTACTACTACTTTCGTCACTACTATTGTCGCTACTGCTAGCACTACTTAATACTTGAATAATACGCTTGTTGCTGAAAGATGCAGATTCTGAAAGAGTTGCCACGGCTTTTGAAAAAATTGTATCAGGTACACTAGATTTTTCTGTTGCAGACAAAACAGATGCAGGAACCGAGGATGACGCATATGTGGCTCTGTCAGGCGCAACTGATTTCCGAGGACGTCCTCTACCTAAAAATAAGCATCATCATTTTATAATTCAGGTTTTCCTGTTGTTGATACAGATTGGACGCTGTTAACCTTTTGCTTGTTCTGCCTGTTGTTGTTGCTTGCTAATGTAGGTTCTTATTTTTCCTTTTGTATGGGGCACCACTTTGGTAGGAAGTCTTTCCAGTAAAACGAAACAGTCAGAAATAAAGGGATGCTTGGAGGCCTTGTCCTTGTCTTCCTTCTTCACACTAGCACCTCCACCGTCAGCCTTATATAAACACCTCAGAGACTTGCGGGCTGGCGTGATCGTCTTCTGTGGCTGGAATTTCTGAACGTACACAGTCTTAGAGGATACATCTTGATCAGTCACTTTCGGGGATGCCATGGTACCACATGTGGTAATGAGTTTCTTAGCACCTGCAGGAACCTCTTTTTGTATATTGGAAACAGAGGACGGATCTGAAGTAGCCCTCATTTTCTTCGCCTTCACTACTTTTACTTCTTCCTCACTGTCGCTGTCATTACTGCTACTGAGATCGATGACTTCAGGAGAGTCATCGTCACCAACTTGAGGAGTTTCCTTATCCCTAATCTCGTCCTTTCCGTCTGGGTCAAATTGTTTTATACAAATATTACAGGCGACTGCTGAGACGTGGAATTTCCAGGATTTCATCGTCACCCCGTTGCTCAAAAGCCTATCAAACTTTTGTCGATCAACAACTCTCTTGACATTTAGCTCGTCACTTTCTTCTGGGTCAAAGTACCCCTTCACCTTCAGTTGTTGTTCCAGCTGCTTCAAAAGGATCTCTTGAGCTTTAGCTTGAAGAAGCTGAATATTGTGGCATTGGAAGTACACCAAAAGGGGCTGAGATGTCGGATCCTCACTTTCCACCACAATAAAATTGACCACAAGAGATTTTTTAGGTTTGACGACGGCGGGGGCTCCAGACACGGAAGTCAGTCTCATCCTGACGTTCGAGGAACCCACCACCACCGCAGTGGGGGCACTACAGCTGACCTTTCGCGTGTACACTTGAGGTGGGAGGGAAGAAGGCATCGAAGGTGGGGTCATTCGTGGTCTAACAGCAACATCACGGGCACGTGGTTGACGAAGGATTCCAGGTAAAGGGCGATAAAGTTTTGGGATTGAGGCTGACCCTGGAACCCTAAACCCTCCGCCTCCTGGAAGAAGAGCTGAAGGAGGGCCAGCAGGGCGACTACTTGATGATGATGGAAGAGAGCGCTTCATTCTCCATAGATGCCCTTTACCTAAAGTAATTAACGTTTCAATAAGTGAGCTTAAATTGGCATGAAGATCACTGTTACATAGTTATTACTACGTACTTACGTCATTTTATTGGATAAGCAGGTAAAGACAATCCTGCCTGCTCTTTTGTAGACTTAACTTCCTTCACAAATTAAATTGCTAAAGTAATTTCAATTTCCGTACTTTAAATTTAAGCCAAACACAAGTCGCACTGCTGTTTTGACCCTCTGCTTCTCGCTCTTCTCGAAACCTGCGTTTCTCTTCACCCCGGGTAGAAACAAGCTACGGCTTTGGACATTGACATTTCATGAAGATATGACCTTGTCTCATGTTCCAATCCAAACATTATTACTTAACCAAATGTCCCCAATCCGTTAATTAGATGTATGAAACAACCTTACATGCATTTAATATGCAAAAATATGTTCATCATTTGTATTGTATTGTATTCAGTTTATTGACAACCGTACTTAATCAGAACAATTATTTTCAGAACGGGGTCCTAAGTCT
>JAQIWU010002456.1:0-12164 GCA_034696445.1 Isotomiella minor
AAACGAATGAAGAGTAATTGCAAGCCAGTCAGAGAAACCACTCCACGCTTGGTATCAAACTCATTTTAAGAAAAACATTTTTATGACTACCATTGTATTCATCCGGGTTTACGAAAGCCAAATGAAGAGGCAAAGTGGATGACCTTTCAATTTATTATCCTACTGAAAACTTTATCCATCTTCTTTTCTAATCTTTTATGTGTCGAATCTACGAGAGGAAATGCTATCGAGCAACTAGGCAATCTTAAGTGAAGCTAGAAGAACACATACAGTCAGTTTTGTGCACAACCGTTACTTGTACTATATTTCTGAATCATAATTTCTGATTTCCAGCTAAAAAGGATTGTGATATGAGTGACTTGAGGTCACATTTGAAACAAAAGCGAAAAGACTAGGATAAAGTACGAAAGGTGGTTGATTTTAGAAGTCCTTCATTTGCTATTAAGAGTCTCAATTCCACTAAATAGCGAAGAACTAAACAGTGGCAGGTTCTATGATGTGACCTTTTATCTCTCCACTTCTCGTCTCTACATTTCTCTTGTCCAGTGTATAATACGAAATGGAAAAGCCTTGTTTTCTTTTTATGACCTTACGATTTATCCGTGCCGACGGAAGCAGACTCTGTGAAGGATCAAAACTTGTTTATTATTATTTTCCTATATTTTTCTGTACTCTCTTCTTTGACTTACATTGATCTGCTCTTTCACGCAAGAAAAAGGAATTCAAAGAAGCTTATAATCTATAGCAATGCATTCATTTCGATCCAACTGACTTGCAGTAAATGGTTTATTGATTCTACAATTGAATACTACAGCTAATTGAAAAGCAGCAAGCTATCTAATTTAATTCATGATGATATAGTATGGTGTTGCACTAAACGTGTAGTCTCTCCTTGTCTCTTGTATCAGTCAATTTAAGCTCTGACGTACCTTCACCTTATTTGCCTTATTAAGATACCTATCCCAATAATCTCAAAACCGAGAACAAAATCGTCTTTTATTTGTATCTTGCAAATGTCAGTTATGTCGAATGTGTGTCCTTCAGGTAACCTTTGATGATGTGATCCTTGTTTAATTCAAGGATGGGTTATTTTTGGGAGAAAAGTTTGTATAAAAAGGGACTTGCAATGGCCATTCTATATCAGTCATCACCGTTGTCATCATCATCATGTCTACACCAGCAGCTCGGTTCCTGCAAATCCCCACAAGAATTCTAATGAGCTCGGAGGACGACACAGACGAGGAACCCCACCCCCCGCAAGAAATCAAACCACGCCAACCCAAGATTGCCGAGACTGTGTCCCTCCCTCCAGCACAGGAAGCACCACAACCCGTTCCAGCCGACAAGAGCAAACAATCGCACAATCCCCCAGAAGGATGTCGCAAGAAGGATGTCTCGACTGGTTCCTCACACCTTACATACGACGAGCAGAGGATAAAGAACAAAGAAGAATTTATGGAGCTCCATCATGTTTCGGAGCATGCATGTCTTCTGGATGGTAAGTGTAAATGTTTTCAGATTTATTCAATTAGATTCAATTCAATTTTGTTGATTTTCAATGCAGGTTATCAACCGTGCCAGTTTTGTGGTTCAGAAAGGTGTACGGTTCATGGAGACTTGATGGCCCATGAACAGCACTGCTATTTTAACCCAGACTGCCCCAAATCTGCCATGGAGTTCTATGAAAGCGTGTTGAAGGAATGCGCTTATGGTCTTGATCTTATGACGATTGCCGTTGCCCAGCATTGCTACTGCACGTTGGACTTGGAACATTAAGAATATCATTTTCCCTCTTGCCTTTGTATCCATGCATTCTTTAAGTTTCCAATCCTCATTTACCCTACTCGTTTTCTATAATTATGCAAACATTTTGTGTTTTTTCATTATTTCAGTTGAACTTTAAATGATGTAAAATAAAATAAAATTGCAGAAATCACAAAATTGATAATTGAACTTTTTGATGCGTGCATATTAAAAAATTTCACCATCGCAAACGAAAAACTCTTGCATTCTTTTTTTCATGCAATAGTAGCAACATGCGTGTAATGTAAAAATAGTAATTATGGGCATAACAATTTACTACTGTTACGGTTCGTTCCCTTCAAGTGCAAGGTTACGCGAGTAGAGAGAGTAGCTTTTACTACAATAGAGAACACTTTTCTTGAGATGAGAATCTTTCTTTCTCAATCCTATATGAATGCACGAGGGTGCTTAAGTTGAGAAGCTAATTTTACAATTCTACTACAACTGAGCACTTCGTACTCTCAACTTTGCTTGTCAAAAATGTTGCTCAAGTTAAGCATGGCATTATACAATTTCTACTGTGATCGAATTCCATGGCTGCTCAATTTGGCAAGACATTGGGTAGTCTCAAATTGAGAGCCAGGAAATAGGCTTTCTGCTACAGGTGAGTGTAATATGACTCAACAACGGTTTAGCAGTCGCTGCTTCTCACATATTTGGTTCCGTGTACATGGAGTCCATAAAACTGAGGAATCGACTGCGAACGTAAAAGAGGAAAGTTTGTTGCAACTTCAAGTCCTTTAGATCCAAGCAACTTTTGGAATACTTATGCATTTTGTGGGTTCTAGAAATCGTCTAAATCTTGTCAACTTGATCAGATACCTTAACGCAAGTATAAACTTCAGCCAAGAAGGAAGATGAATGCTAATGTTGTTAATGTTTGGAAATCCAATACTTATCAATTTTACTTACGTTAATGTCGTTGTCATGAATTTAACGATGGAAAGCTGACTACTCGATTTTACAACAAACCAATTCTATTTACTTTAAGCCCAAAAACCAGGAACTAGGGTTATTTTTTGTTTGCTTTGAAGAACCAAGTTTCTGCTAGGAGGAAATAAACAATGAGTCATTCGCATAAGCAGCGATCGATACCCGGGCCCATTAGAGTTTGTGTATCTCAAGGAAGCCATAAAAATTACCATACATGTAATTGAACGGATTATAAAGTTGTAGAAAGAAAGGGTTTTAATAGCAATCAAATCATTGGAATTGGCATAACACATGCTATTCCTTTTTTGCATTATTGGATAATTGGCTATACCGCATCATGCTTCATGCATGTGGAAGAAGAGTTGTGTCTTTATTGCGACTTTATTCTACCCAAGCATTTTGTGGGACCACAGATTGTCTCTTTCTGCCCCGCCTAATTGGCTCATCAAGTCAGTGCACAAACAATTAGTTTTGATTGCACACAAACACAGAGACAATAGCTAACGTAAGTTAGGGCTTAAGCTTGATTCTGATTTGAAAAAAAAATCAATTGTGTCATTCAACCCATTACATTGCTGATATGTTAAATTATTTTCTTAGTGAAATATCTCCCATCTTTCTATCGGCACATGATAGAGAGAGAAAGATTGAGACTCAGGTAGATACAGTATAGACATTTTCAGTCAGGAAGTAACTATGAATAACGATTGTCTTCGTAATTGTGAATAGTACATGAGAAAAGTATGTCAGTCCATAACTTTCTATGATCCACGTCTTCATCTTATTTAGAACCCCCCTAAAATCGTAAAAAAAATAGGAAAAACCATGGGTCAACTCTCCGCCCACCTGGCATGCTTACTTGTAAGTTTCTCAATTTTTACCAGAAAAAAGCGACTTTATATACCTGCTGAGTTATGCAGGTGATCATTGGGGCGTCCTTCGTATGGGCCAAGGAGGATGGTGACGCCCTTGCGGAACGATTCAACAAGAACCTAGAGACCCTCAAGTGCATCAAAGGATGGAAGGGGCATGAGGAAGAAGCCATGACAAAGGCAGTCAAAACCTGTAAGAAAAACAAAGAAGTGGAAAATTACGCCGTAAGTCGATTCAGGTTTTGGGGCATTGTGAGACAAAACAGCTGATCCTTTTTGTATCCCACAGTGCTTCAGAGCATGTCTTCACACAGAGATGGAATTCATCAAGGATGGGAAGTACGATGAGGACGCGATCAAAAAGTGGGTCAAGAAGCTCTTTGACGACGAAGAGGAGACCACAAAGGAACTTGTGAAAAAATGGAACAAGGACTTGGGCAAATGCATCACTGAGTTTAATGACGACAAGGAGAAAAAGGCAGTCAAGAAATTCGATGAGGACTGTGACGCAGCTATTGGGGACTTGATTAAATGCGTGGATGAAGTCATAGTAAAGACAATATTTTCAGAAAATGTCATTAAAAGTTAACGAGTGGTTGAATGTTGCTCATAGAAATGCCCGGGTAAGGATTGGCTCAAGGAAATGGATAAAATACGAAAGGCGAACCCCCTGGGTCATGTCGTGGCTGGGCTGGGGTCACTTCTGGGGTAATTTGATACAGTGGCATCATGCCAACAAATTATTATTATTAATTTTCAATTGGAATAAAACTTCATTAAGTTGTATAAAGTTTTTATTGTACTATTTACCACCCAAAATGCCAGCGTCTCCCCCCACACCCACGCCTTTGCCGACTCCGTTGTCACTCTCAATTACGTCCTTTAGGACGCTCCCTCCCGCCTTATCATCAGGTCCACTTGTGATACCTTTGACAATCCCTTTGTCCCCCGTTGTCCCTCTTACTACCCCTCCCTCACCAACTACGTTCTTCACCACACCAGGATTTCCGGTGGTTCCCTTGACAATTCCTTTGTCTCACACGACTTCCTTCACAAGCCCTTTGCCCGAGTCAGCTCCCACCTTTTCATCTGCCTTGCTCCCTGTCACACCGCCTGCCACGCCATCCCCTCCTGATAAAAGGCGTCATTTGTATTGAATCAAGGCAGAGAACGTCATGTGCAAATACTCACCCCCTACAACTCCATCCGCCGGGGCACTTTGTGATTGCAATGTGCCCATTAATGAAGACAAGAACTGTAACTGCGAGAACTTTAGTATTCATTTTAAGACATGGATTTAGAATTCCTGCCAAAAAGCTGGAGTGTAGTACAATTGTTACTTTGGACGTGGACAACCCGTTGAAAAAATTGAACTTTGGATAATGTTTCTTTGTTCACACAAATTATTACGTTGCCTCAGGAACACGGCTCAGGAAAAAGGAAATCCTTTGATTATAGAAACTCTGATTGTGACGCATCGTAGTAAAACAATGGAATGAGTTTATTTACTGGTCTGATACTACAGAAGGCGACGCAGGCAATTGTGCAAACGCTTTTGCCTCCTCCAAACAAAAAAATTGGAAGTATGGTTAAGTTATACTCTCCAACCTAAATACCAGAAGATGCTGCATATGTAACCTTTTCAATATTTCAAGTTACTCCCAGTCCCAGTGCCAACATGTTCAACATGAATAAGAATTGGGATAATGTGGGTACTCTTGGAATAAAAGATGTAGCATTCCGCAGAGGGTCCCGTCCCGTCCCATCAAGGGTGACCCGGAAAGGTGGTGCAGTCGTTTCCATAAAACAATCAACTCTGAACTTTGTATTCAAAATGTAGAATCATGCCATGCCACAGTAATCAACATCATCGACCGAAGACAACTCGTTCGTATCAAGTATCAAAAAGTGTAACCATCTCCCTGGAATACCCAATTTGCGATACACCGATGAAGGCATTCCACTAAACACGCAACTTTTCTGGTCCAACCGCTGTAGGACTAGACAATACGTGAGGCAGTGGGCGCGGACTGGAAGATGGGGCTGGTGGAGGCAGTACTGTTACGGAGAGTATGAAGAGTATGAGGATTCGTCCCGTGGCATGGAGATCTAGATGAAATGAATACCGACAATTCGCCACCAAAGATCAAAAATAAAAAGCCATGCATAACCACCGAGCCAACAATTCAGCACCCTTTTTTGTACCACAATGGATTGATTGTCTACAAGTTGACTTTTTGAAAGTAACGTCCAAATATCTTTCAACACGCCTCATATCAATAGCACGTTCTTATGCTACGGTTTCCAGCATTCAATGTCGGGCATTTAGAAATGTTACAATTTGGATGATTACAAAACACGTCATAACCCATGAACATAACATCAGCAATACGATACCATGCCAGCAGCTAGCTATTTTGTATTTCCTATTTTCGTAACATTTTTGCAGTCAACCTTGCAGCATAACTAAAATTCTAAATGACCCAATTTAGATGACTGGCTAAAAAAGAGTTGCATTTGTTTTGACACTGTTTTTAATGATGCTGCATATTTAATTACCCAACGAAACAAAAAACCCAACGGAATATTTTGACAGAATGTGTAGCACTGTTAGACGATTTACAACTACAACACGGCATAATTAAATTATAATTCATGACACAGTTCCCCGTTACATTTCTGTACCCTTCTCTTGTTTTGGGTGGATAAACATTTAAACAGCAATCTTTATCCTTGGCACCACCAACTAATTTTAAGATGATACAGAAGAGTGTTTGGTATAGAAATGTAAAGAAGCTTAAAACCCGAGATGACGCATATAGGATTCAGCTTTACGCATGAGTTGGTGCACACATATAGGTATTTTGTAAGCTTTACTTTTAAGCATCTTTCTTAATCGTAATGATCCGTTAAGAAAATATTAATGAATGAATGCATCCTTATAAGGAATCTGTTTCCTGCATTTCAATTTAATAATTTACAGCCTCTATTTCCTTTCCATGGGTTAAAACTATTTTGGGGGACAGTGAGAAGGAAATATTAATTAGTCAATATTACAAACTATAAATAAAACTTTGGCTCATATTATTATTTTTGCACAAAAGTCAATGCCCTAAGCACCACTCTTCTCCTCTCGCCGTTATCATTTCACTATGTCAATGTCATTATATCTTAAGCACAGTTGGTCCTATTTGTCTAACACCGAATAATAAAAGTGTGTAGAAAGACGAGAGTCATTCCATTGTTTGACATTGATGTCTTTTTATTTTTATTTTATCCTCCTTCATTGCATTTGGCATTTCATTTGAGATGCAGTTATTTTGGCACAATAATAATTCAAATAGAGGATAGAAAAGAGAGTGGCGTTGTGTTGTGTGTGATGCGTTCATCTTGACATGTTCATGTCTACCGTCTGTTCTGTTGTTGCTAAAAAGAAGAAGATGAGGATGATTACTCACTTTCTTTCCTTCCTTCCTCCTTCTTTTATGACGAATATCTAAGTAAGCAGTAGTAGTAGTGACAATGGAACAAAATCCTGTTAGCTTTTCATTAACTTACTTAAGAAAAAGTGTTGGATACATTTTTAGATGAGATAGCGTCATTCTGTAACTACACTTTTTACAATTAGTAATGCAGAGCCAGGCAGGCAGGTAGTTACGTTTGTTCGCATTTTTTTTGCGAGTAACATTGTGTACCTTGACTAATATTAGCATAATTGAAAATTTCTGAGTCGTGGTATTTCTCAGACTTGTGAAATTTCTTAGTGTTCCAAAAAATGTATTAGAGAAGACAATCACCCTTGGTTTTTTTAGGAAATGTAGGGTGGAAATGTTTACCCCTGTAATGTTTGAGTAAATGGAAATACAAATTTGTAAAAATTAAAACGAAAAGGTGTGGTACTAAAACAATAACTAGTGAAATCATGGGTCGTGTGTGCATCAGAGCGTGTTCTTTGGTGGGGTGTGTATTTCACATTGTAAGTGTGAAAAGAAAAAGTGATTCATATTTTATGACTTCCACAGTTATATTGAATAATATGTATTTGTAGATGTGGGCTGCCACTCTCCTTGCCCTGTCTGCCGTGCTGCAAAGTGATATTACGTCCAAAAATATAGGATATGTAAGACAAAAATCGTGCAAAAAATCTTAAGAAGTTCGAGTAATCATTGGTATTTATTTGGCTTAAATAGGTTCCATCGCCTTACGACTTGACTTTTTTGTGGACGTATGACATTGGACTTTTCCTTACGGGAATTATCATATTTTGTGGCATAGTTTGGGTACCCAAAAAGTCTAAGTTTGTGAACCTCCATTTTGAAATTTCTTTACTTTATAGAAACGCCAGCGTCTCCTCTCCTGGACCATCCTCTTCTTCCTCTTCCTGCAATCCATGGCCTTTGCTGTCGTGGTTGTGATGCTCACGACGGATCGGTTCAAACAAATGAGTGCCACTCATCCTATTCCAATAGGGACCCTGGGGGTTCCGGGCCCAACGTTTTACATAACTCCATCTCTCCTCATCTCTATCCTTGCAGGGTTCCACTGTGTTGGGACCTTCATCTACATCCTCCTCCTTATAGTGTGTATCCACAAGCTGAACAACAAGTACAGTCCGTATTGGAAGTAGGAATAAATAAATAGTCCCGAGGTTAGAGCCATCTATGAGCAATGTACTGTGATTCATCATTCGAGGCAAAGTCAGGTCAGAGGTGCAAGAAGCGTCATTTATGAGTCGTCAACTCCAAAGCCTATGTATCCCTTGTAGTCGTAGTCAAAGAGGTCAAAATCCAACCGATACTTTTTGTAGAGTTTATAGATTTGAGACTTGCTCAGCTTGCCAAAATAATTTTCAGCTGATGATGACTTTTCCGTCTTTTTATGACTCCATCTCGGTGCCTTGATGACAGAGTCCAAATGTAGACTCTGAATTATGAACCTCTGATCCCTCGAGTAGCTTTCCACCTTTGCGATAAAGTCATACTGGAGGAGGCAGGGGGTGCAGGAATAGTACATTGGAAGCCAATGGTCGTCTGCGTAGTGGAGAAGATCAGTTGAAAGCAGGTAGGCCACGAATTCTCGCCAAGTGGGCTCCAGTTGGGTGATGCTGTGGTCAGTCCGGAATTTGGACACTATTTTCTTCCCGTACTTGAGGTAGAAAGGGTGGGTGCCTTGCTCGTGACCTAGTATAAAAAAAACATGGTTTTAAGGATTCCGTTGTAAGCAGATTCTTACCAAAAGTGGAGTTGGACAATTTATCCCGATAAGCTGAGATAAGTCGGTCGAATGGGTGTCGGACCACAAGCATTTTAACAAACCGATTTGAGACCTCGAACTCTTGGGGTTCCTCATGACCGTAGATTTCTCTTGCCAAGAAGCTCAGCTGTTGCGTTGGGTGCCTTAAGTCCTCCTCACTTTTCCCAGCTAAAAGAAGCATGTTGTGGAGCCAAGAAGTGGATCCTATAGGAACAGTTTTGTCAGAAAAATATAAACTTACTGGGTAAACGAATTCCAGCACCCCGAAATTTCCTAATGGCAAGTTTTAAAAACCTACCAGCTTTATACACCGGACACCAACCGAGGCCCCAAGCCTTACTCCAAAAGAAATATGCGTACAACGGGGTTGGGGGTTCTTTAAGACTCAAGTCATTGGTTCCATCCCCTCTGTTGAATTTCCCCAGATGGTGCTGGCGACAGAGTCGTTCCACCCTTCGCTTCCTCATCTCATTGTCATCATCTGCAGCCTGCATAATGGGGTCCTTTATCATCCCTCCTTTCTTTGAAGGGGTGGAGGCGGAGGAGTAGTTGTCTGTGGGCAAGTTGAGACGGCTGGAAGGGCCTGCCATCATCATAATTTTAAGTGTAATGAGGCAAAAAAATTGCTATGGAAAATCTTACTTGTGCTGTTATAAATTTCCACGACATGTCCATTGTATCTTAAGGGAATCCCAACCTCCTGCTCTGACTCCTTCTTTAAGTCATCGTCGACAGTATCAAAGTCATTATTTAGATTTGCATTCTTGTGCACCATAGAATTGTCAAGGATTTCGTCCAGTTGGCCAGCTTTCGGTACTAAAATAGACTCAGGAGGATGTTGGGTTATCTCTGAAAGGGTAAGTATCACAAATGCCAAAAGCAGTAAACTAACTATGGCAAGTACACCTCTGGAACGCTTAAATTTTTGACACGGGAACTTTAACATTTTCACAATTATGAATTATTTGTCAAACACTAGAAACGGATGGAAAAAAATTACAAAGAATGAGGGAACAGCAGTTTGATTTTTACAAAACAATATATGCTTGCTTCCACATATCTAATGCGTCTTTTTATTGTTGGGGTATTAAAGATCTAAACTCTTTTTACTGTGTGGTGCACAGGGTAGCAGAAGTAATGAGAGTATCGTGACTTCATCCAAGCCAAACAAGTGTGTGTATGTACTGCTGGAATTACAATGAGATTTTAATCCGGTACAAAAAAAATTGTATGCGTACAGTGTACAACGTATTTTGTGAGTTCTTTTACCTGCGTGCATGGATAGTAAGCTATCAACGCCGCCTTTATCAATTTGAGAAAAGATTTTAGTAAGAAGTTGGGTAAACAAGAAAGTATGATGTGTGGGTAAGTGAATGGCTAGCAAGTGACTGTGTGTGTTTAGCTGGTAATTAGATATTATACATGCCATGTCATCTTAAGATCCTTTATCTCATATAAAAGGGAGTCAGGCTCCTTAATGTAACACAAGCCAGTTATTATATTTTTCTGCATGATGCCTGAGAAGGCATGAAAAGAAAGACAATTTGGGGGCCTGATTGACAATGACTCATTAAACACAGCAGTTACGTATTCAAATAATGAATACTGGAATTTTTATTATCACAGAATTATTTTTCAAGGGTATTGAGCTTTACTTCCAAACTTTTGTTGCATTTTCCATCTGAATTTCATCCCTATCAAAACATCGACCTACAAACAAATGAAGCAGCTCATCGTGCTTTTCATCCTCTGCCTGACGGCTGCCCTGGCCCTCACCCACGCCGACCCGTATCGACGTCATCGACATGGCTATCGAGGCTACCACATTCCGCATTCCGACGAGGCACCACAAACGACTTTTATTTCCAGCTTTTCCATGTATTCATATACTTTTTAATTTTGCACAGTATGGCTACTGGGCCCATCCCCACAGCTACAGCGACCCGGGGTGCAATAAGGTGGGGCAAGCCTGCTGGATCTACGAGGACGACGGGACGAACAACTGCTGTGTAAACTTGTACTGCGTCCTTGCGAATGGGGGTCAGAGTCGTGCTTGCAGCTACTTCGAAAACGGAAAATAAACGGGGTGTATAGAAAGCAGGATGGTGTGTTCATGTTAGATCACCATTTTAGCACTGTTTTTAATAAATAATTTAACTTGTGAACTGAAAAATGCATTACGACGGTACAAAGTAACAGTCATGACAATTCAGTATTGTCGGCATAGTATTTACGTACGTTTTCCTGCGGTTGACATTGAACTATATGCACACCAGGAACGTCTGAAACTCTTTTATGCCAATTTTGAACAAAGTTATGAAAAACTATACGCGGCAACAGATTCAATTGAAGGACACCTATTTGCAGACTAGACGGCAACGGGAAAACATTCATAAAAAGGATACCCAAACTGATAAAATAGAAAGTCTTGAATATCTAATTCCAATAGTGGCATTTTGTTATGTAGAAAAGGAAAACCACAAGGAGTCAACCGTTATATGTAAAATGTCAGGATTCCACATTTATTTGTGTAGAGTTCCATCGAATCTATGACTGCGTGCCAAAAAAAATGATTTTAGATACTTTTCGAAGAATATCTGTCGTCATTCTGGCTGTAATTATAGTGGGGTATAGGTGTCCACAATAAAGGATTCAAAATGTTTTAAAGCTGTTTTTTGTAATCCACAGATCGTGTATAGCTCAGGACAACAACAATCCAGCCTACGGATCCTGGGGTGCTGATGAGTTCAACAGGACTCTTTCGACAATCATTCCAATTTCCAACCCAGCCTACGGTTCATTCGGTGACCATGCTGAGAATACAAAAAACATATATGTTCCCCACACCCCTCAGCCTGACACAGGCAATGGGGCTCTAGACGGTAGTGCTTCGGACCATGTGACTGATATCTCGGTAACACCAAAGTTGAGAATACCGTTGCCCCATGGCTACTCCAAGCACCTTCTTCCCTTTGTGAGTTGGGACACAACGGTCATGCATGTCGGGATTCGGCTCCTTGTGAATGAAATAGTGGACGTGGACATCAAAGCTGAAGTGAGACAAATGACTTGACTCATATTCCTGGAACTCATTAAATTAATTGCACATGCCTAGACCGTAAAACTGGATGTAAACATCAACATAAATTGGATCGACTACAAGATTAAATACAAAATCCTGTACGATCAGGTTCTACGTCAACAACTATCTGAGGCTGGGATAAGTTACGTGTCCTTGGATGCAGGGTTTCTAAAATATGTGTGGAAACCGGACATTTCCTTCCGTATGACAATATCTGTGTG
>JAQIWU010002457.1:0-12161 GCA_034696445.1 Isotomiella minor
AACTTGTGAGTAGAAAAATTAGCGTAAATTTTTATTCAACTAAAGGTCAGAAACAAGATGACCGGATACATTAGTATCGACATCTTCCTATTGAGTAGCTGTATGTCAGTCAATAAAGCATTATTTGCGTATGTAGATAGTTGCTATCATTTTTAAATTTAAAAAGATAAATTCCTGTCCAATGTTCCTCATCAATGTCAACGTCAAACCAATGACAAACCCAGCAATACTAGGAATGCCAATTCCTGTATCCGATTTGAAAAGCGAAACAATCAGCGAACAATGGCAAAAAATAATGGAGCTTATGTGAATTGTATCTGTGGCTGCACAATGTCAATGACAATTTCCTCAAACGTGGTGTTGAAACACTTAATTAATTCATTGCTTTCGCAGATTACGTTCATGAACCGCGTCTTTGAGTATAAAAGGAACATTTAGTCGCTTAAGCAACTACATAACAGAATTTGTATTTTCCAAATTGCCAACTCAGAAAACGAGCTTCCGATATTTTAGAGAAATGGAGTCGTATAGAATTGTAATGTTCCTGCTGGTCCTGACTTTTGGAATCTTATCGAGCTGTGCTCAAACACCCAAACAGTACAAAAGTGGTTCCACGGACGATGATGGAATAGAGAATTTGAAAGTAGCAGAAGGGCGATTTTACGGCTATGGTAAGGTTAAACAAAAATTTGTGAAAGCAACTGACTTTTTTTATTTTCCTCATTCTCTGCAGGTGGATATGGGGGTAACTTGAGATTACATTTTTTGCATGCAAATATGATTTAATGTCTTACTGAACCAGGTTACGGAGGTTACGGAGGTTACGGGAGGGGATTTGGTGGTGGTTATGGTGAGTTCAGCCATTAATGTTTGATGGCATGAATAAAATAATTATTTGCATGTAATTGGCAGGTGGATATGGACAACAATATGGAGGACACTATGGACGTGGTTATGGTGGTATAAATAATGAAGACTTTTGGCACCTTATAATCAGGTCTAGTATCTAATTTTCATGATGGAATTTGATTACTTCTTAGGTGGCTACGGATATGGAGGATTTCCGCAACATTATGGTGAAAATATATTTTATGAAAAGTCTAATTCCAATTTCGACTCAAATCTTTTCGCTTTAGGTGGATATGGATCCTTCTTTGGTTAGTGACATTACGACTACAGTGCCTCCCTTGTCATCCAGACACCTTTAATTTACCTCTACCTAATGTAATTTATTTTGAAACAACATTTCTAAGAATCAAATTTTACACAGTCTTATAATGAACCGAAATAAAATAATAGCAACTGAACAGCATCCATTATTCTTTTTTCCACTTTATTCAGTACCCTAGTATTTTTCTCATGGAAAGGAGCATTGTAAATGTTTAAATGGAGTGTAAATAAATTAAGTTGTACTTATTAAGCTCTCAGGTAGTCCCATTATTTGAGGAAATGTAGGATCCACTTTCCCCGTGATGATATTTTGACATTGTCAGGGCGAAGCTATGCTCTTGTCTCAACGCTGCCGTATCTCTTTCTCTCCTCAATCTAGCTCTCCTATTTTGAAACCAGATTTTGACCTGCAATGAAATGACACGAAGATGTACAAACCTGTGCAGTCAATTGAGATATTATTGTTTACCCTGGTGTCACTGATGCACAAAATTTTAGCCAATTGAGCGATTGAGTCACTACTCATGTATTGCGATTTAGAGAAAGTGCTTTCCAGCATGGCCACTTGGTGTGGAGAGAACGGGATTCGAGGACCTCTGCCATGCTGCTTTCGGATCATCCCCTGCTTTCGACACCCTACGATAAGAACAGTGATCCGTTACAATGGGGCTTCTTGAACATTACAATTTACAATAAGCTATAGAGATTCATCACTTACTCTGCAACTTTGGTGGTTTAAAGCGTGTGCAGTTGAGCCAAGAAAGTGTCTGTTTAGGACACTTTTCATCCCAGGGGTGAAACTGAGAATGGCAATGCGTCTGCACGCTCACACTTTCCACTCTACTTTCACCACCCACTTTCACCTGTTGGTTGTCATGTAGAAATGCAGCGTTTAACTTCCCTCCGGACTCCTTCTTCAACAACCTATCGATACTAAAGTCCGTAAGTCGCTTTTCCCTACCACACTCCTTGTCACTACTTTGCAAATAATTTGGCATCTTGCAATGGGGAAATTGTAGTGCTTTTCAATTGTATCTCAAAAGAGTTCAGTGTGATTTGAACAAACCACTGTTTCTTTCACTACTTTCAAACCGCTACTGTTGAACTCGTCAAAAAAGACACTCCAAATAGAGCAGCATTGATAGATAATTGAGTTGGAATCCTTACGCAATGATAAGGGATCCTTATGAGATAAATGAGAAGATGACATGTCATGAAATGAAATGAAAGACTGAGAGATGTAAAAGTGCATGTAAAACGAGGTGCTCCATTAATGTAAGCCTCTTTTATTTTATTTGTTTTGAAGAGGGGTCAGTGAAATGTAATACGAAAAGAGATACATTGAAGATAGTCGGATTACAGAATTATAGAATTATTGTTTCATTCAATGCGATATGATATTTTACCCGGTCCTTGTCTCCATCCGGAAAGGGATGAGCTTGAGGATGAGTAGGATGGTACATTTACCACTAATCTGTTCAGAAAGCACTGAAAATATCCAGTCACCCTAAAATAAGTAGGTATCCATCCATTATTAGGGCTTATGAAATTTTCTGTGCCGTTTTTTTAAACCTCCTCTTTCAGCATTACATTACACACTGTCTCAAACATTTAGAATAAAAAGTTGCAATAAGACACACTAACAAAATGAAGAAAAGCTGGCTCGTGATGATACCGTAGTAAGTGAAAGTGCAATTGGAACCTTAAGTGTAATTGATATTATCATAACATTTGTGCCTTTGATTAAGCTGTGGTCAAACAGGCGTGTGGGGATTTGTGATGATAATGTCAAATAAACACTAAACAGGAGAGCTTGCACTAAAGGTATCATGCCTTTGTTCTTTGAACAAATGACAAAGGGCTACAGGTAATGTAATACAATGATGATAATGATGATGATGAAAGGGAGCCTTTTTGCAGCCGCATTGCTCTTTTCTTTTCACCTCATAAAGGAAGCCCAGCCCTACTTTTCTTTTCATTGAACATTGGAGGATTAATTTAATACTGTTTTGACAGTGCGGTTTAGAGAGATAATAGAGATGGAAAGATGTTATTGTGATCGTGCTCATCTGTCCTTTTCCATTAAATCAGTGGATGGAAAATTGATATTTCGGATCCGTAATCTGTTACTCCTCTTTTTGACCTTTGTGAGCACCCTTTGCAGGTTTGAGTTCAATCCATCCGTCTTATTACGTGCAGTTGAATCATTTGATGGCCAGAATGACATTGGGGTAACCGGAGAAAGTTTAAACAAAGATCCAGTGTTTGATGTTTTCTTTTTTCTTTATTTGAATCAGTTGCTTTGTCCTCCCAATGCAACAAAGAATTTGCTGCAAAACAGTAAATGACCATCCTATCCTTATGGGTATTGCATTAGTTTACAATGCTCACGATCTATTAAACATTCATCATTACTCAAACAAATATGAAATTAGGATTCATTTAGCTCGCGACTGAGCATCAGGCCTTTTGAGACAAGGGATTAGGAAACAGATCCGTAAATGCACTATACAATTGTAAGTGATCCTCTCAAAAGAAGGCTACACGAATGAATGAAAAAAATGTACATAATATGTCTACATTAGCATTTTTGACGGAATACAATGGTATAACGTTTCAATATATTCTGCTACTGTAGACACCGACAGCAACACCGGTGTTTATGAACACAATTCAAATTTTCTTCCCTTCCAAAATACTTTTTGTGTTTTTCGATGACACCTATACATTTAGATTACATGATGTCACTATTGGCTGGTTTGATAAGGTGGGATGTCCATTTTTTTGAATAATTAGGCTCGCATGTGGTAGTGGCTTAATGATCGTCCTCATCACCCCAAAGTCCAACTTTACCCCTTTCAACAAAATTTGCAAAGCATTAAAATGACGTCAACATTAAGATCTCTCCTTTTAGACTAGGATTGTACCTGCAGTTCTCCTCAACGTCGAACCTACTTCCAGCCCAGCAGGGTCTACTGGACTTTCTTTCCACTACATTACACACGGTGGCATCGGCTGCGTAAACGCACCGAGGATACGCCTCGCCTTGCTTAAAGAACCTATAACAAAGTTACCAGTAAATATCAAAATTGACAGCTTTAAAGTGCGGAGACATACATGACCTGGTCTGGATCAGGACAGAATCCCCTCGATCTTGTTTTCATACATTGTCCTACACGAGTGGAATTAAATTTTTGTGAATTCTGTAAGCAGTAGTCCACAATTATAGAAGCAATACCATTAATTGAGATCCAAAACTTCCTGGCTCTGTGATTGCTGGGATTGTCTCTCTCTTGCAGTAAACAGGTATTCTTTTGACACAAGGGCTTATGTGTAAGTCCGTACGTTATCCATTGACCCGGATGACAGGGTCCCTAATTTCAATTTCCAAGCTTATTTGCAGAGCCTAAAGATTTGTCACCTTACCTGGGTGTTGGCATGGAAACATGCGTTTGCTTCTTTCCAATACAACAATGGTCTTCCACATTGTTTCCTCATGTCACAATCACACTCTCCAAAATCACTGTTTCCAATCCTGAACAAAATCATGTTCTTCCCACACGGTCCCTTCTCCCCAGTCAAGTAGCACTTCCTTGTGTCCTTGTGGTAACGGTAGGGTTTTGAAGGGTGGAGGGTGCGATTGTGCGGATTGTAATTTTCTATACATAGCCCTGGCTTCCTAAATGGACAAATGTGCAATAATTATTATGAGAAAAATATTAATAGCCTCAAAATGGTGGTACTTACTGGATGTGCCTGTCTCTAATTGGATTTCTCAGCTTGCCCCCATTGCTCCCTGGGGCTGTCACATTCTTTGCATACGCAATAACAAAGAATGCACTAAAGAAGACAAAGGCAATAACCGTTTGTGTTTTCATATTATTGTAACAATCAATAATGCTGCAGAAAAATGCAAACTCGCTTGTTTAATAGCTGAATTATTAATGCGGTATGCCATTCCCTGCACACGACTCTCACAAAGAAGATGAAAAGTGAAATTATTAAAAGGTTTCACTCCAAAACTGGTTTCATCATCATTACCTATTATTCAACTACAACTAGTAATCAAATCTAAAGGTCACTTTGGTTGCTAATAACCGCTGCAGCTCAGCATCACGCAATATTCCCCAAGCCCTTCACCTATTAACATAATGCCACACATTATCATTTTCTTTTGTTGAAAGTCAAATTTCTCTGGAGGGCAGCAGGAAAAGAAAGCTCTTGGAGGAAAATGGCTTTGACTCTCTCAAGTTTCAAGTGAAAGGCCGTGAAATCAGGATGCAATAAATACCTTATAATCTTGAATTATTATGAAGGTCTCGTTCTTCGATTTGGCAATTGTCCACAACACAAGTTTTAAGTCAAGAAGTGGGCTGAACTTCAACTTTATTTACTACCATCGATTCTTCTATCAACGTGCTTTGTTCAATGCATGCTAGATAGTTGCATGATACGGAGTAAGAAAATAAATTAACTCAAGATGTCAAGGGCTTAAGTTAAGACGACTGATCTCGTCAACACCTTTGGGTTTAGAGACAGAAAAATTGACTTTTTTCTTGTGGCGACACTGAAATTTCTCTTTAAACAATCAACTATGAAGACCCTTTTCTAAGCTCCACCAAATCAATAAAGGTTAATTATATCCCCCAAATTCTCTAGGCGACGGCGGAAAAGCGACAGCCTGGCCTGCTTGGTCATAGGAGGTCCAAACAGGAGGATACGGCAGGGCAGCAGCCTTCCAAATGCATTGCTGTGCTAATGGATTGTACCTCTTGTTTCTGTCACGACATTCGCAAAATTCTTCATCCGTTCCATTTGGACAATACATTCCAGTCGAAGAGTCTCTACAAGGCATGGCTACTAATTGAGAGGAAACATCCCCGTCCTCCTCCCTTCCAACCTCGAATAATCTAGCAATTCTTCTACAATGCTTGCCTTCTTTAGGAATGCACGCATACTTCCCTTTCCACTTGTCCTCAAAGTCACCCAAAACGCAATATCGACAAGTGTTTGAGATACAGGCATGTTTCTCTGGGTCAATGCAATCCAAGTCGTTGGTACAATTTTTCTACAAAAATGAGAGAGAAAGATTTATACGCATTCGCATTGTCGTCATTCTATACCTTGGTGTCCCTTTCAATCTTGAAGCAAAATGAGGAATGAGTGCTTTCCCGATATCCAGTTTTACAAGAACATTTCTCATCCCAACATGTCCTCTTTTCTCCAGAGGCACATTCATAACGAATCTAAAAGTCAGACATATGCTAAAAATATTTGTTTTATCCTACAAAGCAAAAATGATATCCTTATATTCTCACGGTGTATACAGTTCCATTCTCAGCCACTCCCACCCTCGACCCGCAGAAGTTCTCGAGTTTAAAATTACTCTCAGACACTACCACCACACACCTCCTGCCAATTACACGAATCCGCCTTCCTTTGTCATCCAAGACTGCTCCACAGGTGCAATTTCCTTTAGCATTGCATATAAATCCCCGGTCAGCATCGCAATCGGCATCAGTTTTGCAAGGGAAGTTGAAGCCACCATCGTCCTTCATTGCGTGGACAATGAGGGCTACAAGTCCAGCAATTAAGAGGGCTACAAACACGAGGCCACATATGATGCGACAAACATCCCCGGTCTGCAAACAAGTTAAAGGGAGCTCAACTACCTATGCATTAATTCCGATTTGGTATTGGTACCTTTACTGATGACGTTGAAGAGTACAAGCGGTCCCTGCAACTGTCCAGAGATGATATCAACACACTGCACCTGCTGTCTTCTTTTTCCTTGCAATTAGTTCCTTCCTCACAATCGGGTGCAAGTTCATAGGTCGCTTTGGACGACATTGGAATTACGTTGTATTTTTTTTAAAAAAAGGGCCTGGTTTTCAGCCGCGTTAAAACCACCGTAAAATAGTTCGCACGAAGCGAAATTGGGAAATGTATTTTTTCATTGGAACTAAAACGACCATGGAAAGGAACTCAAACCATCCATTTATTGATCGTAATTCATCAAACATGCAAACTTTATACATTTTTAAACAACAAATTACCTGCTACAGTTTTCCATGTCGGGGATGAAACATGCAAATAATTCATGATGAATGGACTGGATGCATGTCATGTAAGGCTCAAGGTAAAAGATTGTATCATTCTAAAATTGGGACATCCCCTTTTCTTTTGAATAAAAGGACCACTGTTACAACAGCAATTATTGTTATTTCATTTCGTGTATTCCACGAAATGATAGATTATGGAATGGATGACTGTCATGTCATCATGAGTTTTGGCATGATGCTTGAACAAAGACATGTTTGGGAAATGTGTAGCGGGGTTTGAACTCGTTAGGCGGGACACCTGGACAACTGTTGTGATCGTGATTTTTTACTCGTCAGTTCGACTGATTGCAGCATAAAAATTGTGAGTTTTTAATTTAATTAATTTTCCTGGAGGATGAGCCAGAGTCAGGGTGGAAGTCAACGGGCCAAGGGTCCGAAGGCCAAGCAGCCATGTGCAAACCCTCTGTTCGAATCCTGGTTGTCCGAATGGAGGGAGGAGGCTGCGGAGAAACAGTCCAAATTGCAGTATGTCTACGGAAGGGCCCTGTCTTCCCTGAGAAGGTATCCCCTCCCTTTGGCGAACGGAAGGGAGTGTCTCATCCTAGAGTTCTTTGGTCCTTCCCTTGCCAAGATGATTGATAAGCGGATGCAACAAGAAAACATCGCCATGAGTGATGGTAAGCTTAATTTTATTATTCCATTCGATTGTTTCTCATCCCTCTGTTCCTTCCACTCCACAGACTCTCAAGAAGAAGGAGGTGTGGTCGACTTACTCTCCCCGGATGCGTACAAGAAGAAAAAGAAGCCACGCACGGCAACTTCTGCGTCAACTTCCATCGTCGTTGGCAGTCCAGAGAAGAAAACTTCAAAATCGAGCAAGAACAAGAAGCAGTACGTCCCTGCCAAACAGTCCGGTGGGTATGCTATCTTGGTCGCCTTGGCGATGAAGGAGAGGCAGCCAGGGTACAGAGGGTTTATGACCAAAAGTGGATTGATGCAAGATGCTCAGCCTTACTGCGATAACTCAATGGTGCGGGGGGATGGGCCTTCGGGAAGCTACACAGCCTGGAATTCAATGGCTACTTTGATCAAAAAGGAACTCGTCGTTAAAGAAGGAAATCCTTGCAAGTTTGTGTCCAATACTTGGTTACTTAGAATGGAAGATGAAAAATGCACACTAATTATTTCAACTTACTTAGGTATCTTCTAACGATCGAAGGAAGGGAGTTAGCCAAGAAGATTCTACAAGCCGATTTCGGTCTTCAAACACAGACAATCGACGGTATGTCTCTTGTTTGCCTTTTTTAAGTGTCAAACTTGATTTGATTTGAAGTATTTCATTTTGATTGTAGAGGAAATTGAAGACGACAACGAAAGTAATAGTGGAATTAATGGACACTCATATCCAAACTCGAATGCCAGCTCTCAGTCTCAACCTCATCATCGTGTCATATTGCAACCTGGCGAGTCTGAAATTGTTTTATACGTGGACACTTCAGAAACGACGGGGTAAGCATTAATATTTCCTACGTCTTGTATTGTAAAAAATATGTGTCATTTTGTTTCAAGAAATACTAAACAGACGGAAGTTCTCAATGAACTCAGGAAAAATGGAGTCTCCTTTGAAGTCAGTCGTCTTTCCGTTGGCGACTTTGCTTGGGTTTGCCGAGAATCAAAAACAACCACCAGTAACAAACGGCTGACCATTTCACGCACTGCAGAATTGGTTGTCCCTTACATAGTAGAAAGAAAACGTTCAGACGACTTATCCCACAGCATCAAAGACGGCAGATTTCACGAACAAAAATTTCGACTCAGAAAATGTGGATTACAGCCAATTTATCTTCATGAGTTGTATGGCAAAGGTGATTTTGGTTTGGGAGAGGGGGCCTTACAGAAAGCGTTGGCGAATACTCAAATAATCGATGGGTTTTTGGTTCAAGGTTTGAAACCATTGCTTTATTTTATGATTCTGTCAATGCTGGTGGTTTTATGAAACCTTTTTTTCTTTTTGTTTAGAATGTGCGAATATTAAAGACACGTGTGCATATTTGACTCAAATGACGAGACATTTTCAGAAAATGTACGGGGTAAGTGTTCGATATACAAATTATGGAACGTGTTCAAAATTCTCATTATGTCATTGTTTTGATTTTTAGCAAAAGAGGTTAACCAGCTGCACAAAAGAGGAGTGGTCAACTTACAAAGAGTTAAATACAGGAGACAAAGACACATACCTGATGCTCTTCAGCGATTTTAATGATTTCAGCGTGAAACTGAAGGTAATATCAAGCTAACTGTATTTCGCATTCATGGGTACTCAATTTCTCTGTTTTCTTATTGCAGAACTGGACGGTAGGGAAATTGAACAATTCGAATTTACTATCCGTCTATTGATATATTTTGAAAATTGTATTGGTTTTGTTCTATAATAGATTACGGAAATGTTTGCTCGCCACCTAATGCGACTAAGAGGCCTGAGCGTGGACAAAGCCTACGCAATTGTACAAAAGTATCCAACTGTGACTCATTTGATTAAAGCGTATCAAGCAGCGGAAACAACTAAAGATGCAGAGAACCTTTTGGCTGGAATATTTTTTGGGTGAGTTGAGTTAACAACGATATCCTGGTAATCTCCTTTTCGATTTGTTTTTGATTCTCATGTGTTTGTTTAGAAACAATGGAAAGACAATAGGGAAAAGCGTGAGTGCCATCATATACAAGCTGTACACTACGGAAATCTTGCAGTAGAGAAAACGCCATGTTCTCCGAAGGAGATTAAATGTTAATTAACTATTATGAGTTTATATATATACAACCTGAAAAACATTGTCCTTAAACTAAAACTAACTATAGTGCGTTGTAACAATAAATTCAATCATTCCCATTTTATATTGCTTTTACTACGGAAATTCAATTATTGTGCATTTTGTAATTAGTTGGTTTAGGCTAAGATCAACTTTTTTTTCGAAATGACAGGGACTCCTCTATCCCCAGGTTACTCCAGTCAGTTCGCACGATACATCCCACAATTGTGCCCCAGTACTCTCATTTTTAGCAGCGCAGGGTATTGTGGCAAGTCCAGGACGGCCTTTCAGCCCCATAATTCCCTACAATACCAATGTAAAAATCTGATTAGCCGAGGCTAACTTGCAGATTGGTATTTCAAGATCAAGAGAGTCTGACCTGTGGGCCGTAGAAATGAGCCGACTCTGCATCAGGAGAGGTTGCAGCATACAAAGTGCACAAGGCCCCGTCCGCCGCAGACTGACTCATATAAGGGCTGAGCAATTTTGAAAGCGCATTCCCTTCACCAGGTCCGTTGGCAATTAAATCCGTTCTAGCATATCCTGGATGTGCTGCAGCTGAAAAGAGACCCCACCCTCCAGCATCACTTTTCCTCTGCAACTCAAAAGTGAAGAGTAAATTTGCAAGCTTGGACTGTGAGTACGAGAGCCATCCACAATATTTCTGTTTCTCCCATTGCAAGTCATCAAAATGAATCTTCCCTGTCATAGCAGCACCGCTGGAGACATTCACCACCCGTGGGGCAGGACTCTTTCTTAGTGCCGGCAGTAATAGCGCAGTCAGGGCAAAGTGGGACAAATGATTGGTTCCGAACTGGATTTCGAAACCGTCACTGGTCACTTGTCTCGTCGGAGGAGTCATGATTCCAGCATTGTTGACGAGCAAGTCCAGAGAGTCGTGCTCTTTTAGGAATGCAGATGCAAATTCTCGCACGGATGCTAGGCTTCCAAGATCCACTTTTCCAAAAGAGACTTGTGCATTTGGACACTGGACCAGTATTTTTTCAACTGCTTCTTTGCCCTTTGTCTCATTTCGCCCCGCCACAATGACCGTTCCTCCTGCTCTGGCCAGTTCCAATGCAGTTTCATATCCAAGACCTGTAAAAATGAAAGGTAGGAATTAGGTTCTTCCAATTGCAATATGCTACGAAGGCAATACCCCCTGTTGCCCCAGTGACAAGTGCCAGCTTCCCATTTTGTGGAGGGATGTCCGCGGTTGTCCACTTTGGTTCTTTTGGCATAATGTAAGTTGTTAATCACAGTTCAATTAGTGTTGAAAAATTAAAGAATTCAATTCACCCTCCAGACTCCACTGTCGGAATAGGATTAACTACATTCCAGCAGTTTGTAAAGAGGGTTTCGGAAGAAAAGTGGGCATTGTATTGTGGTTGCCACAACAAACCACGAGCGATGAGAAAACTGTGAAGTAAAAAAAGCAAGCGGTTTTCCTTGAGATGACCTTTGATGAAAAGTTGTAAGTTTCTTGGGTAAATTTCTCATGAAACCATTATGTCTTTTCGCCCACACCTCATTTCATGCCATACATACACACAATTCTGCCTCTGCAAGGATTGAACTTTGCTGAGGAATCGAATTAACAAAGAAAATTGGCCAATTATATTTTCCATGTTTTATCTTTTCATGATTTGCTCAGGCTGCAAAAAACACTAATGGTCCGTGGTATCTTATCATCATATCATATTCGAATCTTTCATCGCCAGTGGTGATGATTGATTGCCAATCTGCCTATTTCTACTGCCAAACATTATTCCATGCAAATTAATATTCCAAAAACTCCCATAACATTCTATCGTATTAAAATGGTACAATCATATAGTTTTGTCACGTTTTTGCTATTATTTCTACTCAGCCAATTTTCACTCACTTCTTCACAAAGGGTAGCTCCTGGTGTTCCTCCGAAAAGCTATCAGCCTCCAAGTTCTCCAACAGGAAATAACCAACAGCAGGGATACAGGGGAACTTCAGGGTCAAATTATGTGCAAGACAGCAATGATCCCAAGGCCTACTCCTCAGGAGGTAGTCAAGACAATTATCCCCCTCCATCGGTTTTGTTGGATGCAAGTAATTTAGAAGCAGAACGAGAGTAAGCCTGTTTCAATGT
>JAQIWU010002458.1:0-12154 GCA_034696445.1 Isotomiella minor
CACGTATTTTTAATCTGTGAAATTCGACTTCCTAAATCAAAGTGTCAAGGCTACATTGGGGCAGGGTGAGACTGACTTAGACCAACTCAACAAACTAGCTAACTTTCTAAAAAGTCAAAATTGAATCGGTAGCGATAATTGTAAGTAATCAAGGATGCAATATACGTAACAACACGAAACAACGTATCAAGATTTAGATTAGATCTATAAATTGCATCAGGAAACACATAGCCCCATCTCTTTCCCTTCTTCTTCTTCAAGGCCGTGACAGAAGAGGAAAAGTTACTTCAATTATTACTACTACAACATGGCAGAAAGAGAGAAAAAAAGTTAGTTGTTTGGTCACAATAAAATACTGGCATTACTGCAAATCACTTTCTCTATAGCAACAAAAACCACAGACTCTTCATAATAACCGAGGTCGAGAGAGACTCGTCGACTCACTTTAATTTTGTCGCTTATTTTATTATAGTATTTCCCTCTCAAAGGGAAGGGAGAAAGCACTCCACCAAAACTGTGATATTCACCGAGATTGTAAAACACAAAACGTGTCATTCTCTCTCTCTCAAGTCAAGTGATCCTCTTGTTATAAGGTCACAGAATAAAAAATTGCCCTCGCAATTGAGAATGTCAACTCTATATAAAACAAAAGTGAGATGGAGATGGACGAAAGGGAAAGCGTCGCTTCAAATTAGAAAGTCCATAGGAAGGAACAAGGAACCGGGTCTTATTATTAACTTATCTCAAGTCAACATTTTGTAAATATAGTTTTATTCTGTCCTTGTGTTATTTGCACTCCTCTTCACTTGAAAACCTTGACTTCCACTTCACCCTTTCCCTCTGTCTCTCTGCATGTCCTTAAATAAAATGATGGTATGGCTCTCCTTTTGTGGGGTGAAGAAAAGAAAGAGGAATGCACATAGTAGAAGTCAAGCTAATAAAGTCAACTCCACACTCATTTCGTGATTAAGCCTCAAACAAAGATTCCTTCATTCTCTTTTGTTTTGTCAACTCAAGTCAACTTTGTCCTGTCTATCCTCTGTTTTAAAGAAACTTTAAAGAGTGGAGATTTGCAGCTGAAATGGAGCATCAAAATAAATAAAGCAAACAAACCTCCTCTCAAAACTATCTAAATAAAACCAAGAGAATGTTGAATGTGTCCCCCTTTCTGAGGATGCAATCTCGTTTTTCCTTGCAGAAGATTCACTCTCTCGAAGAAGAAGAAGAAAGTTTTGAAATTAGTTAAAATAGACAAGACTGAACCCAAGTCACAAAAAGGCGAGTCACAAAGAAAGCAATAAAACTCTTGAGACCGAGACTTTTCGTGCAGGGATGCAAACCAAACCAAAACCAAAGCATCTTCAAATATTGGCTTTTTTCTTTGGTTAAATCAATTTGTATAAGTATTAGTTTGGTTAGTTCTGCGGTCACACACACACATTATTAAACGATTGGATCACCTCTTTTCTTTCCCTTCTTTTCTTTACTTTTTTATTATTTGTATTGTTCGCATTCGGCATTCACATTCGCAACGCGGGGGAAGTTCAGTGGAAGTAATTTCTTTTCCTTCGACTTCGTTCACAAAGTTTTTGAGTCACGTATAAGAAGAAGGACTCTAGTATGTTCTGTTCTTGCTTAGATTTGCTTTCTCCTCAAGTTCTCTATTCAATTGCACAACATTCACACACATTCTATTCTATTCAATAAGAAAGAGAAGAGGATAATGAAAATCGTACAATCGAAACGGCATAGGCAGGGTGCTTTGATAAGAATGCCATTCATTGTCATTGTCATGTTATAACAGAGAGAGAGAGGGATCGCCCAGTGATTCAATTCAATTCAATTCATTGTGTGTAATTGAGGAGATCATAGGGCTATTGGGTACTAATTGCGGGGGTTATTATTATTACGATTTTTATTGGCATTGCATTGACCGGTTCTTGAGCCAAGAAAAAAAGTTGTTCAATTGAACAATAATAATGATTGACGACGACGATCAATTTTCTTTCTTTCTTCCTTTCTTTCAACCCCTTTTCTGTTGAGGGAGAAAGCGCATTGCATTCGACATACTACACAAGGGTAAAATGGGTCAGCAAGCTTCCAGTGTTAGGAACCTAAATCTGGGGTATTGTAAGACTCGTCATTTTGCCTTACTAAATTAAAGACAGCTACAATTAATTAGGGTTTATGACTTATCGAAGCCTTGGCTAACGTAAGGACTTTCCCTTCTTCTTCTGTCTCAAGCATGATGAAACAGAGACGAGTAAACAAGACGTAGGATGAAGGAATGGAAGAAGAGGGGAATCATCCCCTCTAGAGTGTGTATATGTCCAGCCACACTTAAGCCAAAAAGAGAAAAGAATGAAGAAGTGAAGTGAAGGAAGATCGGCGAAGCGGAAGTCAACAAGGAAAGTAGAAGAGATCTAACCAAACCAATTGAGAAATTGGAATATACACAGAGACAGAGGAATGCAGGAATGGATTTGGATTCCCAAAGCCCCAGCTAGCCGCCTGCTTCACACAGCCACAATTCTAATGGGATCTTTCTCAGAAAAAAGTAAAAGTCAGTCGGATTTTTAAAGTAGACAGTTCAATCTTTCTTTTATACATTTTGTAGCTATGGCCTGTCTTTCTTTATTTGTGCCTAACGCCATGACTTGACTGAATTCCGATTGATCTGAGTCAGAATTCTGAATGATGGCCCTAAAAGAAAGAGTGAGAAGAAGAGAAGTGAAAGCAAAAAAGCTCGTCGTCGTCAGCTATGATTGGTTCTGATTTTATTTATTTCCTTCCTTCTTCCTGACCATCTCTAAGCTAAAGTTGCTGAAGTGTGAGAGGAAGCAATTTATTGAATCGTTTTCACTTCGTTCTGTTGCTGTTTTTGTTTCGGCCCTGACAATGAAATTATAGGAAAAATGGATTGACATTTCCGCTTCTCGTAAGTAATTGCGTCTTGACACAACGTTTTGATGAATTGGACAAAGTCTTTTTTCTTACCTGAGAATAGGGATGTTGCAAAGGAACCAAGGAGGATGTGGTTCCATACCGTCAGTAGGAGGCAAATCGAGTGCTTGAAGAAGCTCATTTTTTTTGGACAGGAATTTTTCTTCTTTTTTTTTGCACAAATATTAAAAAGATTACTCAGTCAGTCAGTAGTGGGAATGTATCGTCCACTTTTTTTGAATTGTGACTTTCTCCTGAATGGATGATAAATGATGAGGATGATGACACTGGGATTTTAATATGGTTTGAAATTTCTTGACATCCGAACGAATTTCAATGAAGGGAACCTGTTTATATTTTGCATAAATAAAAACGAGGAAAAGGGAAAGCTATTGTTGTCAGTCAGAAAGTATAAAGGATCCTCTGTCAATGTTCAATGTTACAGTAAATAATTTAGGTTGACTGAGTGATTTATTTCCACGAAATGATGCACCATATATTTTATGTTATGTTATCGGTATCGGCGATGAAAAAGTGAGAAAGTGAAAGTGATAGTGTTTTGTTGTTGTTATTGTTATTGTTAAACTTGACTGCAGATATCCATCGGATATTTTATTTCATTTTTTTTCCTTCTCTCTCTTCTTCCATTGTCACTTGTCAAAAGTGCTTTGACACCCTGGATAAAATATTAGATTTCACTGCACACTTTACACACTGTTATTTGTTATATATTTTATACCGAATCGAGAATCATGAAAGAAATGGCAGTAAACGTAAACTGTCTGAAATCAAACGAGAGAAGAAGAAGAAGAGTCTCTTATTCTTTCTTTCTTCCGTCTCCTTGATTCTTCTTGACTTGACTCAACTTGACTTTTGAGAGAAAATCCAGAGATCTCTGCAGAGAAAGAGAGGGGTGACTTTCACTCTTTCATTTTCACGTCTAGAAAGTGCCCTGGGGCAACTTGAACTACTTTATTTACAGTGTCTTCTTTTGTGTTATCCAATTCCTTGAATTTTGCAATTGGAATTGAAATTGGACCACGACTTTTTCCTGTCCATGTCGAATTTCTCAATCGATTCTTCTTCTTCTAAATTGAACCAAACATTTTATTTTATTTTCACCATAAAAACAAATAGGCAGTCAAACCAGCGTTTAAGATATTTCTTGAGGTTGAAAGTGAAAGTGACGCTTTGTGTGAAGCTGGCTAAGGAGAAAGTGCGTATTGGAAATTGAAGTCGACGTGGTAGATAGATACACCAACTATTTTTCTGTTAAATCTCACTTTGAACAAGATGAGAAAAGGGATGAGTAATTGAGACGGGTGGGTTTGAGTTGAGAGAGGGATAGAAAAGAGAAAAGAGAGACTGAAGAAGAGAGAAAATAAGAAGAGTGAATGCGTCGGCATCCAAGATGCCTCTGAGAATCTGAATCTAAAAAGCGTCTCTCCTCATCTAATATCTACAAACGATTTGGATTGGATGTTGGATGCGTCTGTTACGTGTGTATGTGTGTGTGCTCTTAAGCAAAGTTGCTGAACCAAAACCAACAAACTGGAGGAGGTTGTCTCTCCCTCTCAGTCGGTGGTAGGGAATCGTTTGGTTTTGTGATGCTCACAGTTTTTAGGAATGGAATGATCTTCTTTCATGGAAGGAAGGAGTGAGAAATATATAGGTTCTTCTATGTGGGAAAAGCAACCCTCTGTGTCTCCAACTTTCCCCTGGTTGCATTCTTCTTCAGTGGCGATGATGATGCGGAATTCTCTCTTTCTCTGAAGCTTTCCCCAAGCACAAGACTATGTGAGAATGGAACAAAGGGTGTATGTGCACTACTCATCCATAGGTCCATTTTCCACACTTCACTCTGTCACCATATGCTACATTGAGGAGTGCATCTTATCATTATCTTTCACAAAATAAAACGTCTGTCTGTTCTTCCTGTCAGCCCCCTAGAATAAGAATAGAAAGAAAGGAAAGGTTCGGAGGGGTGAGTCAGTTCAGTTCAATTGGGTTGGGGTGTGGATTGTTTTTCTCATTTCATTTCATTTCTTAATGAAGGAAGGAAGCTCCCTCTCAAATATTATTGAGGTACGAAATGCAGTTACTTTTCTTGATGACAGTTACTTTCACTCACCCCTAACGATGGAACCTTTTTAAGTGGAAAATATAAAGGCTTTGGTGAAGCAACCAATTTCAGGTTCAAACACTAATTTTGGCGAAAAATCAGTGACGGTTTTTTTGGCGATGGTCAGCAAAAGACGGTAATTACACTAAGGAAAATCTGTGTTTGTAACATAAAAAAGTTTCATTGTAAGTCTATACTTTTATGAAAAAAATGGTAAACCCATCCGCTTAATGAAGCCGAAGCTCGACTGTAGTATTCTTGAAAAGAAAGTAAAAAAGTGGGAAAAGCGTAAGCATAACTTAAAATAATAACACCTCCCTCTCGAACCTCAAAACTCATAAATGTGGGACTTATATAAAATAGAATATAGAATATGCACAATGAGGATGATGATGATGACGATGAAGAGGATGATGATGATGATGGAGCAGCTGCGGTAGTGAAGACGAAGAAGAAGAAGAGGACTTATGTTATGATGTTAGTCTCTTTATTTTTGCTGAGGTACTACAATACCTAGAAAGTAGAGAGAAAGTAGAGAGAGACGATATGAAATTTTCACTCATATTTCTTGGGACGATGTTATTCAAAGTAGGTGTACTTGACAAGATTACGAGGGGCTCGACTGATTTATCAACGAACTTTGTGCACTTTTATCACCTCTCTAGCAACTCTTCTACACATTTACCCCTTTCTCCTTACCTTTTCCTTACTTTCTCTCTCACATCCCTTCCTTCCATCCAAAAGTCTATGCCAAAATACTAAATATACTTTACAATGTCTGACTATTCATTCATCAAACACCCCTTTTGTTTCTCTGTATCTCCTCACCTCTCTGCAAATCTTTGGGAAAAAGTTTATGATGTAAAGAAAAGGATTTATTTATATGTGGGCGGATTTCTCTGTTCCGTTTGGCACCCAAAAGAAATTTGGGTGTCATTTCAAAGTTGTTGTCTTATGGAGTGTTACTTTTACTTAGCTGATTTAAAAAAAGACGTGATTTGTGGGCATGTATGTATGTGCGTAAAAAAAGAAACCTTTGTCGGTAGTTAGTTATACCATGTGTCAAGATCAGATTGTGTTTTCCACATCATTATGAGGATCATGATCATTAGATTAGATGGATGGAGGGAAATGGATGGATGGATGGATAGATAGATAGAATCAACCATCATTTCCCCTTCTTCGCACTTTTACTTTTACTTTCTTAGCACAGCAAGACCCCACACACACACACACACTTTTCTCCTTTCTTCGGTTTGACATCAAAAGATTTCACTTCACTTCCAACCAAACACTCGAGTCTCCATTCAATTCATTGGAAAGAAAGGTGAGGAAGCAAACAAATGAAAAATACAAACGGATGAGGTACTTGCCTTGAAATGAGGAGTAATTTGTGGCACATGTGGGAGAAGTGAAAGTGAAAGAACTCATCTTATCTTTTACCTCAACACATTCAAATTGAAAAAAGGAGAAGAAGAGTCTCATTCATTCTGACTGACTGAGAAACAACCTTCCTTTCACTCAGTATCTTTTTAGTATGAAATGATGTAATTGTAAGAAGAAAGAAAAAAGAGAAAGTAAAAAATTAGATCTGACCAGTGTTTATGATCGATGTCTTCAATTTGAGACCTCATTTTGATCCTAAAAATAACAAAGTAATCTCATTAACGATGCCTAGATATAGACACTTTTGTGTATGGAGAGACCCGACTTGTCATTGTCAAAAGTTTTTTTCTGAGTTTACGCAAAGTAACAAAGTGTTTTCTGTGTGGATGTACATTTTGAAGTTGGAAATTGAAAATGATGGAAAAAGTATCTAATATTCAATCTAGCTAAGTGGTTATTAAAGGAGACTTTGTGTCTTTATTAATGTGGGATGGGATATGATTATTCACAAATTCCTTGCAATATTATAGACACAAATTCAAGAGGCATTAGAATTTTCATACGATAAGAGGCCAATAATTACAAGCTTATATAAAATCTTTCACCGGTTGAGAATTTATCGCAAGAAGAAATCAACATTTCATTCATTCATTAGAAAGGAATTATGACCACGTCATTCCTTCCTCAGGGTTGTGTTGTGTTGTAGTAAGGCCATTAATGGTACTTGTCTCGTCTGTTAGTTAGAGGATAAAGTATCTAACCAGGCAAGGCAGACAGACAAAAGTACAAAACAGACAGAGACGAGAGAAGAAGTGCTGTTCGTCAGATAAATCCATTAAAATCTCAAGGGAACAATGCATCCAATGTCTTTGCCGATTTTCTCTCTTTCTTTCTTTCTTTGTTTCTTCTTCTTCTTTCTCTCAAGCCAACTAACTAAGCTACCGCTTACAAGCTTCATTTCATTTCTAAAACGATACGATACAAAACATCAACCCTTCTGTTCTTCGTTGTTAAGTGAATTATGACACTGTTATTCAACTCTTGTGAGAGAGAAAAGAGGAGCCTTAATTTAATGACACTTAACTTTAATTTTTAATGACACGGTAAGTAAGTATTTCTGGGAAGAGCTCTAATACTTTTACTTATTTTTAGGTCCAAGGATCTATATATCTATTTCTTCCTTGTTACAGCCAATGATACATGATAAAGCCAATTATCTTTTGAGCTTCCTTTGCTCCAGAATTTAGTTTTTTTTGCTAAAAGAAAGGAAGAAGGCTTAACTCAACTACTGCAGCAGCGCTAAATGTTGAAATTGTTTTGTTGGGGTTGGTCTTGGTCTTTACTTCCTATGGTCATTTATTTGTGGTGGTGAAGGAAAGAGTAAAAGTATTCAATATTGAGAAGGAGGAAGTCAGCCATCATGCACGACCCGTACAAACTTACACTAAATTGTGTGGAAGGTAATAACTTGTCTCATATTTCATCGCAGTTGCACTTATTGTTTCCAAACCGATGGATATGATACCCAGAGAAACTTGGATGCTTGCTTCCACTTTTGCTTTTACTTTCTCCACACTGCGTTGTTGCCTTGTTCAATCTCAATCCTCCGATGCAACGGGTTTAAGTTTAAGATTTTCTTTCTTTTTTTGCTGTTGTGACAGCTAGGAGGATCAAACAGTCGAGTGGAGTGCAACAAAACATATATTTATTGCCTCTAAATGTTACTGAGTTTACGAAGCATATCTTTTCTATGCATTGGTTTTTATCAATAATTCTTATGGCATACAAATTTCAGATGTCTTTTGATTTTGAAAATTTTGAATTTGTGTTGTTAATTTTGCACGGATTCTTAACGTTCGTGTTTTGAACACTCAGACTGACTCAATAGGCTCACACGAGGAAAAGAAGAGATTGGAAAGGAAGGTAATAATGAAGTAGTCTGGAAAACCATTCTCTCCATCTTTGGAATTTTTGGAATTGCGTGAATGAATGGAAAGAAGACGAAGAAGAATTCAGAATTCAATTGCACTCGAAACCACTTGGGAGATGAGCCTCATCCTCTCTCTCCTACTTTTGTTTACTAAAAGGGGATGCACAAAAGTATAAATTTAAAACCAAAAGTAAATCTGCCCTTGTCAATGGAAACTGTATGGAAATAGTGGCATTCTCTTCTTCTATACATTATCCTCAGTAAGTTTATGTAGACACAACTTTGAGGTGCTATTTTAGTTAATTAGCCAACTACCATAAGTCCTTAATATAAAAAAAGCTAAAAATTAATCTTCCAACGGTTGGTCATTTATGCACACCTCAACAAAAAGGATAAATGTGTGTGTGAGGGAGGCAAATATATTTATATGTAAATCGTTAAGAAGACTTTAGATCCATTCCTATGCATTTGACACGTACAACATGCAACGTGGAAAAGAGACACCAGCAGCAGCCGCAAACAGAGTGAAAGCAAAGAGAGAAAGGAAGGAAGGAGAGACTATGCGTCCGTCCCTTGGGAAAGCTGACTCAGAGGCGTGAAATTGCATGCCAACCCGTCCAACATCTAATGTCGTCCTTTGTTATTTTAGAGACAATCTTTTAGATAAAATAAAATAAAATGTGCATCCACCTTCCTTCCTTCCTCCTCCTTTTGTTGTTGAGTCAAGTGTCCTTGTTAAGGGATGGAAGAAGACACAAAGACGACACCCCTTTCGTTTTAAGAGGCTTGCTAAAAGAATGAAAATTGTTTTATATACCATAAATAAACGCTTTATTTCACCGCAAATGTTTTCTATCGTCATCATGAATTTCCTTTCTTCTTTAAGTTTATACCATGGTCTTCATATAAGACACGAATTTAATGATTGTTAACTGGATTATGTTATGTTATGTAATGTACCACCACACCTAAGATGATTGGGCTTTAAATCCTTTAGCAAAGTCATTTTATACATCTGAAATAAACATGTCCCGTCTTTCCTCCAGTTACCTATACCTCTACACCTGAGCTCCTTCCTTCCTTGGATTGTTCTCGGGTGAAAGTGAGGGAATTATTATTATTATTATGTGGGCGAATGGATGGATGGATGTGAATAGTAAATTTCCTCTATACTCTCTCACTCTCGCCTCCATTACTAACCTCGTTATTTAATTATTAACACCCTCGGGTTCCCAAGACGGCCACAAGTTATGATTTAAATTTGAGAATGTGAAGTCATTAAATGAAGTGAAAGTATGAGTTTACCATAAAAGGCACTATGTAAAACTCGCTTTTCCTTCTTGCTTTGGCTTTGGCGAGGAGAGTGTGAAAGAAGGAAAGAAATTTCACAACGTCAGATCAGAAACGTATATAGAGACAGAGACAATAAGGCCTACATTGGTTGAGAGGGCAAAATTTATTCATCCCCAAAGTAAAGTATATCTGCGTGCGTATTCCAAAATGTACAAACAAGTCACTCTCTGAACAAACTTAGTGGTACTATGAGAAAGTAAAGTCTCATCCAACTACAGTTTTGTTAATGCAAATATTATGAGATCAATATAACTGTAATTAGGTATACATAAAGGTTTAGGTCATAGGTCACACCCGTTGAACCACAGAGTTGATCCAGGGCTGGAAGTATGAAATTTTGGTGTAGACTCCAGGCTAGCAAAAAATGATAAATTAGTATTGACTCTCTTAAACATTATGCTAAGTAAATTAACTCACTTTATCAGGACGAGCACAGCCTAGAAAAAAAGACAGGATGTAAGAAAGAACTGAAAGACTTCTTAGCAATTTTGTTACCTGTTCCCCAGGAAACGAGTCCACAAAGAGCAGTCCTTCTTTCTTCTCCTCTATCCGAGCAGATAAGAGGACCACCAGAGTCCCCTTGACCTAAGGACAGAAACTGTAAAAATTGTCTTGCACAAACTCTCATAAATTTCATACATGAATCCCTCCCATTTCCCCCCGCACACATCATGGAGTCCTCCTTGAACCGAGCCCCATAAGCTTCCCTACACCCCTGGGGAGACACGAAGGGAACCCGAACTTTCATGAGGGTTCGTGAAGAGGGCCCTCCTTCGGAGAGGCGACCCCACCCTGCGACAACGTGCGTCAGGGACGAGGGGGTGAAGCCAGGGGGCGCGAGGTCGATGGGCCCCACGAATTCATCGAAATTGAAAGGAGGGGAGACTTGGAAGAGGGCGATGTCGTTTTCATTTGTCAACCTAAGAGAAGAGTGTTTGTTTAGTTTTTGTCAGAAAGTCAAAAGAGGAAAAGTTCTTTTACAGGTTGTAATCAGGATGAACCACCTTCCGGGACACTGACCGGGCCTGTTCCGTCCCCTCGTCCTCGTCGTTGACATGGTCACCGGCCACAATGGTGAAGGAGGCCTCGTCCCCGTTGGAACACTGTGGACAACATTATAATACCAGTCGTTATTTAAGGTTTCCATATATATGAATTCTTTTACGTGAGCTGCCGTGACAATCCAGTCTGGACTTATGATAGAGCCACCACAATGATGGGAGGAACTCTTCCTAAGTCCGACGATGAATGGAAACTCTCCCTTTTGGGCTTCCCTGCCCCCGACGATGAGGGTCGAAGAGTCAGAGTCAGAGGGAGCCGCCAGACTTGCTTTATTTTGTCTCATCATCAGAAGGACAAATAATATCAGTTTCATGCACTTTAGTAGTGTCATCATCATGCTAAAATGTGGAGCTCTTTCTTTTCTACAGGTTGTAAAGTGGAGTCGTGTTAATTATATGTCTCAAATGTCCTACGTTTAGACCTGCATTTATACTCCTATCAAAATTAAACGATCCCCGGAAATTCATCACTTATGCAACTGCGACTATCATCACATGACCAATAACGGATGGCGTAGTGTTATTGTAATTTGCGTGTAATTTGTATCAAATCAAAAATTGTACAGTTACACACAAACGTGGGCGGGTGTTTGTCATGGTAAATTCTGGAACGCAGATTTTCAAAGAAGCTTTATGGCATTTCCACTTACATAAGTCTGATGATTTATTTATGATTGAGGAAATTGCGACGAAATCATAGCATCGCATTAATTTTTGTGAATGGATGCACTGTTACCGCATTATGTCCTGTCACTTGTGTAATGTTACCAACTAAACAGAACCTCCTATACCTGTCATCGTCATCGTCATTGCCAAACACAACTTAACCTTTCGTTTTTTTTATGTTGAGGAAATACATGGAGGTAAAATAAAGCCTGCAAAAATAAAGTAGTCGTCCCTATCCTACCACCACCATCACAAAACAAAATAAATGTGAAACGCAAATGGGGTATAATGTATACGATGATAAGGTCAATGTCAAAATTTGTGGACTGGGGCACAATGAGACAGGCTTTTTAAACAAAGAGGTTTTCTTCGCCACAAACATTTTATCCAAATAACGTACTAAGCTTAATCAAGCATTACTATTATTAATAAACTAAATTCGCGACGCTGCTGTTGTTGTTGTGATGAGAGAGTTCCAAAGTCGCAATGCCAGGATCTGACCACGGTCTCAGCAAAGTCCTTTCCCAAGTTGTAGATGTAATTAAGGAGGACGGTCGTCCTCACGGAAGGGAGGAGGTTTGTTTGCCAACTCTGAGGCAATGCGATGAGCTATACGCGACGTCTGTACTCGCCCCACGTCCAAGAACTGCCTTGCCTATAGAAATAAAGATTCCATTTAGACGTGTTCTTATT